>JAKUCA010000003.1:0-63557 GCA_030567025.1 Geotrichum europaeum
AATGCTGGGAATAGGGAGGAAGTAGGTGACTGTATAATCCACATTAATCGGTATAAGAAGCTAAGTAAGCGAGAATAAAAACAGATTACATACATACATATAGATAGAAAATCTGTTTATTGTCCCAATATCTAGAAGTTACATAATAAAAATAAAAAATAAAATAACAAAAGGATATAAAAAGAAGACAAGTAGCTCTAAGAGAAATCTGATAGCATACAGATTTTTCCAGCCTTTAATTTCATGAAAATTAAGAGAGCATTATTATTATTCATTTAAGTCTCAGCAATTACAATAATAATTTCGTCGGGACGCAGCTTAAACATTGACATCACAATCAAAATTGTTGGAAGGAACATCAGGAACAGAAACTGATGTTGAGTCAGGAAACTTTTTCAATCTTGAATCAGAGATAGGTGATTGAGTATAGTCAGAAGCAAATGCAAAATATGATTTTGTTAAAGTAGAAGCGATAAAATTTGGACTATCAAAGACATCAACAGAATCAGTATAAATTTCCAAAGGAGACTGAAAATCGTCATCTGAAAACTCACTGTCAGAGTTGTAGGGAGCAGGACCCGGAATTGTATAAGTTTCAATATCGTTGTAAATGTTGACCAAAATACCCGGATCATCCTTCTTGTAAGCACCCGGAAATTGGACCCCAGGCGGGTTGATAGTGCCGGACCCAGAAATTTTGAGATTGGCACACATGGGATAAAACTGAGCCCCAAGATCATCCGTTGCCAAATGAAGGGCAAGAAGCTCATGCCGAATAAGATAATTTCCCGGTGCAATATCTTCCGGAATAGTTATAGTGTAGGAAAGGTTATTGGCAATAATTTTGTCAGAAATCCACTCGCCATCCTCAAACCCAGCGTGATCAATTTTAAAGTAAAAAAGGGCAGCGGGATCAACAATTCGGCAGTCATTACCACAATTGGCAAGATAAGTCATGACAGGTCCCTTATGAGACTCTGGCCAAGTATCCCAGTAAAAGGTAATTTCGGCCCCAGCTTGGACCTCAGCCACCAGAGCAGCCGGACTGGCGTTACCATTACAAACAATATCTTTTGTAGTAAAATCCGCCACTGGTCCATTTCCCGACCCGAAAAATGACCAGGTGATACGTTCAGGAATGGGGATTTTGTAAGGGTCCTCAAAAACAAGAGACGACGTGTACCACTCATCGTCAATCTCGATATCAGTAACAATCCCATGAGCAAGAGTCGATGACGCCACGGCCAGAGCAGCAGCAAATTTTGTGATAATAGTAGACTTCATTTATGGCTCAAGAGGGAAAAGGAAAATGGAAATTTTTTTTTTTTTTAAAATGGTCTGGCCCGAGAGTGTTATATAAAACAACAACAACACAAAATCTCAGCTGAAATGCTAGCCCAAGGCTATAAGAAGAATAAAAAAATAAGTGTTAGAAAAAAAAATTATAAACAATGATTTAAAAAAAAAATATATATCAAAAAGTTTTATAGGGATGCCGAGATATATTTATAGATTTTAGAAATTGGACAAAAAAAAAAACGCTAACAAAAGCATTTTTTTTTTGGCAAGTGTAGATATATCTATAATATATTTTGGTCTGATTTGTTAGATTGGTTTATACAAATTGTAAGAAATCACAAGTTTATTTTCAGTTGGGACTTGTAGATGCGTATTGGAATTTCTCTCTGAAACGACATGTGTAAATCTGGGGATACATCTTTAATTTTTTTTTTTCAGAGATTTAAACGACTTTAAATGTAGGATCATTAACTATCTTGCACTTTTTTTTTTTTTTTTTTTCTTCTGTGGCGAATAAGCGCTATAATCCAATCTTTGCAAAAAAACAAAAATAAAAACAAAAAAAAACCTCGAGTTTGAATTAAGGCAACTTGCAATAATATAATGTCTCTAGGTCCTAGGAATTAGTAGCGTTTTCAGTGATTTGTAAATTTCCTATCTGAATAAAACTTGTAATAGTAGTCGTGGGGTAAAAACTCTATCATGTTTGTGCTTGACTTGTTTTAATTGTAAAAACATTGCAACTTGTTTTTTTTGGACTGAATTCATAAAGTCTTTTTTACAGTGTGGTTCTCAACCTCCAAGAGGAGAAGTCAAACCGTTTTTCTTGGCCCAAGAATTTATCCAAGGACAATATCGGCGCCATTAAACCGCCGAAACTTTAAAAACTCTTTCATAATTGCCACTTCGTCACTATCATTAGATTAATAAATTTGATATTTTATCTATAACTCGTAGAATCATCACTTGAAATTTTGTTTTTAGCCTACATTTTGGGGTGCTATTGGCCACACTTACTGCTGCAAACCTCTGTAGACAGCAGTCTCAACTTCAGCAAAAAGGGTAAGAACTTTGAGATCAGCAAATGGAAGAATCTGGGTGCAGACCATGCCAGTGACACCATTGTTGATGTCAACCCAGTAGTAAAGGTTAGCAAGACCGCACCAGAAACCGGAGCCAGCTGAGCGGCCAGAGGCGGACTCGGTGAGGTTGAGGAAGGCTGAAAGACCCCAACCCTGCGGTGGGTTGCCATCCTGAGGATAAATCTGGGGGAGCGAATTGCTGAGATGAGGGATCGCTGTGTCAATCCCTTGCCTAGCAAAATCGGGCCATTGAGGGATTTGGTTTGTAAACATTTCTTTGACGGATTCTTCCTTAAGGATGCGCTTACCAGTCTGGCCAGCAATACCCTTGTTAAGGAGAACAGCAAGCACCTTGACGTACTCAGCAGGACGGGAAAAAATGCCGGCGCCCGCGGAGTCAATGCCTTGCTCGCGGGTAACGAGGTCATCGGAAAGTGAGGCGGTCATGGGCTGATGGCGCTCAGTGAGCTTGCCGCTGGGATCGCGGTAGTTCATAGGTATAAGCCGGCTCTTGAGTTCAGCGTCGGGGCGCATAGTGGTATCTTTGACGCCTGCAGGCTCAAAGATGTTTTTGGTGACAAGGTCATTAAGCGAGACACCCTCGGCTCTGCTGATCAAGACACAGGCCCAGTCAACACCTACACCGTACTCCCACTTGCTGCCAGGCTCAAAGAGAAGAGGCAAACTCACACAGTTGGCGTTACCCGAGAGCTCATCAATGCCGAAAAGCTCATTGTACTTGGCCAAGTTGCGGTTAAAAAACGAGTAGCCAAAACCGGCAGTGTGGGTGAGCAGCATGCGAAGAGTAATACGCTTGGTTTTGGGGACAAGAATAACCTGGCCGTCTTTTGTGACTTCTTTCAAAATGGGAAGATTCTTGAGCTCGGGGCAATATTTTTCCACATCGTCAGCAGAGTCAAGATTGAGAAGGCCCTTCTCAACAGCCTGCATGGCAACAATAGAACCACTGATCTTGGTACAAGAGGCAATCCAATAAATGTTATCAACTGTAACAGGGGTCTTGGTCTCACTGCCGGTCTGACCAGCAGCGTAGGAAAAGAGAACATCACCATTCTTGTTGGCAATAGCAACAGAGGTTCCTGGGATGTTCTGGGGGTCCGCAACGGCGGCATCAATGATCTGCTTGAGAACATTGGGAGTGGAGGAGGACAGGGTAGCCATTGTACTTGCTTGGTTGGTAGTCAGATTTTCTTTTTGGTTATTGCAGTTATTTTTGCTGTTGCTGGGTTGGTGATTTTAGATTGTTATGAGGACAAGAGTGCCATTGTGAGAAGCTCCATGAGTATTTATATTTACGAGAACCCCGCAGTATGAGATAGCGAGAAGCCATAGATACCAGCCACAAATGGGTGAGAAATGAACAGGGCAAAAATCGAGCCAAATGGCTTTTTTTTGGGACTTGGGTAAACAAATTGCCTTGGGAGGTTCAAAGATAGCCGTTGTGAGGTTACAATGCGGGGGTTGAGACCAAATTCAGGCTAGGCCAAGGTACTATAGATTAATGAGGAAGATGAGGAATCAACGGCAAAAGCCTTGATTGGGAAGTGTCTGCCTAAATGGTAAACTCGGGTTTTTAAATCCGGGGAGGTTCCTTCAAGATCAAAACTTCAGCCGTACGCACAGAATTTCAATGACGGCTGCCTTTTGTTCTTTGTCCCCTCCTCTCCATCAGTCCCTATTCAAGTCTTTTTCCATGTTAATCTGAAGATCAAATACGACTTTTGCCTACAAGCAGTTGTTGTCATCTTTAAGAGACAGAAAAAAACAAAAACAAAAAAACACGCCCAACAGAAGGTCCCTGTGAAATGACTGTTTCGACAACTTCAATAAGCATTACTGATGCCAATGTCTTCAATAACCTCTAAAGCAGTAAAATATCAGATATCTGTATTATTATTTGTGAGAATTACTAGTTGAGCCCATTTAAGACACAAGTGGTTCTCAGCAGCAGCAATACAAGGTCAAGGTGTTTTAGGTATTCTTCGAAATAGCCACACAGACAACAAAAACATTCTCATTTTCTATAAAAATTTAATTTCAACCATTACCAAAAATTCAAAAACTCCCATCGGTTTAAGTTGCTTCTTCTTCTTTTTGTTTACTAATCTCAACTAAATAAAAAGGAAAATAACAGCCGTTCACCGTCCATAGTATTATGCTTCCTCGTGACTACTGCTCCGCTTTCTTTTTTTTTTTTTTTTATCCTCTACAACTAAATATCTTCTTTAATTATCAATGTCTTTATCTTGGCCCTTGAGCTTGTCTAATCAATTCTATTTTTTTTTATTTGTTTTTACCCCCTCACGCGGTCTCATGGAATCCAATACTACTAAACCTTTAGGAGAGACTTTATTTTGTAGATCTGCAAGCCTTGTAGCATCTTTGTCAAGGAACTCCGCTTTGTCTCCGCTATACTAATGGCCTATACTTTTTTTTTTTTTTTTTTTTTTTGGCTGGTCTCAAAGCTCAACCATGTGCTTGAGATGCCAGATGGGAGAGATTTACTCAAACTACCGAACCCACGGAGCTATAACTGATACTTAATAACTACCACTACCTCCTCTATTTTCAAGTCCAACGGACTACTCCTCAATTGCGGACCCTTGACTTGATAGCCACATAGATATATAGATAGAAACCCTGGTTATTGTCTTAATATTTAAAAGTTACATAACAAAAAGATATGAGAAAAAGACATATAGCTCTAACACTTATCTCAATGAGACTGATAACGCTCTCAGCGTGTGTAAAAGGGTTTCGACATTTGATGGCGCCGAATTTTCCATGGGATGTTCCATGTGCTGAGGAATATCCGAAATACATAATATCTGGTTAATTAATATTAGAGATTGACACATAGCAAACCCTAAAAAAGCTGCTTCAATCAAGCAAACCATCGATGCGGTAAGGAGTCTAAGAACTTGACCACCGATCCCAGGACCCTTCTTGGTCTAAAAAGAGATCTGGAGATCAACTTCCGGGGAAACCTTTTTTAAGCAGCTGCGCTCCGTAGGATGTAGAGCACAATCCCTTGAAAATGTGTTCAACTGGTTTTATTTGGCCACATTTTAATAGCCAAAAAAGTACAACATTTTTATCAACCTACTTTCCCCATATTTAGCTACTACATGAGTCCATTGCAATATTTTTATTAGCAGTTAATACTGATTTTGCTAAGAAAAAAGCCAGCTTGATAAAGTTTAGCATTGATCTTGATTTATTCTTATTGAACTTTAAAAGCCAAAACTTTAATTCACCACAATAAATTAACATGTAGTTCTCCACACAATAATTTACTATGCCATTAAACACATTCTAACTATGTTATTAACCACTGACTCTCGCTGCTTCGATTATTCACCGCACCCTGCTTGTTAACTAGCTGCTTCGCAGCTCATTAACGCTCGTTATCTCGGAGTCACAGCCCTCAACTATTTGAACAACTTATGCGATCCACAATCACTATGAATCTATCGTTTTTTACTTTTTATTTGTTTTTTTTTTATTTTTTATTTATTTCAGACTGGCATTTGCCATAAAATGCCTGTACCTGACTTGGCTTTCTGATTTCTTTTGTCTGACGTAGTAAGTCAAAACAGGCTATGAATAGAGTCTCACGATGACAACAGTAAAAATCCAAAACGATACTGAGTCATGACTGTTAAAAAACTTCATCGTAAATAAAAGATGTAGGCTTTTCCATCAGGTACAAAAATAAAGCAATCAAAGTTAAATTGGTATCAATGCTTTTCACAAGCATTGAACTGAAAAATGTCTAGACCCGCACCATCAAGTAATGTCTACATAGAAACTGACCGTTTATGAAATCTGGGTCCCAGACACATGCATGTATTTGGCAACCCATAACAATACGATGGCAAAAAAAAAAAAAAAATTTTTTTTATCTCATTTTATATATTCTTAAATTTCTTGAAGAAAAAATTGATAGACATTGATGTTCTCGTTTATTGGCGTCAACAGGACCTCAGAGACTTGAAGCACGAAATATTATGACTTGGTCATAATACTTAAAACCGAAGGCTTGAGCTTTACACCGACTACAGCACTGGATCTTGAAATATGCTATTGATGAGCCCAAAGCCACCGACGTTATAAAAGTCTGTACAAATAGTAAGATATAAATCAACGCTATACCAAATTTTTATATAGATTTTTGACAATGCCTTTGACAATGCCCACATCGCCAGAGCCATTGCAGTGAGTGTTAGAGATGCATTGTGAAGATGGCTGCTAGACGCCCAACTGCCAATCACAGTCCTAGATCTGCCCTAACCACGATAAGCGTAACTGATAACAAAAATATCTTGAAAAAAAAAAAAAAAAAAATTCACGTCTGGTTTGTTCAGTTTGAAAAAAAAAACGTTTTCATTTTCCAAGACCAGTGAATTCTTCACTAGGCTTCTCGCTCCTCTTCTTCTTATCGGTTTAGACTTAAAATTATCTATGCGCCCGTGAGTGAACTTCAACATGTCGTCTACTTTCACTTCCAACCTCAAAGAGCAGCAACAGGCCAAGCGCCCGGCAGCTTCGACGGCACCCGACTTGGGACAACCAAAACGTCAGAAAAAGACTGCCTCAGGTAGTGCCACTATCAAACCTTCTAACGTGATAGGTGTGACCCGATCCATCTCTGCGTGTCACCGCTGCCGGACTCGTAAGACGCGCTGCGACCAAAAATTTCCCTCCTGCACCGCTTGTCTTAAAGCCAACGTCGAATGCGTTGGCATAGATGCTGCTACCGGCCGAGAAATCCCCCGCAGTTACGTCTCGCATCTTGAAGATCGTGTTGCACTACTAGAGCTCGAGCTCAAACGCCATGGTCTGGAACTGCCTTTGCACCGAGCCGGCACCACGCTTGCCCCTGCCAGTGGCCCAGCGTCACCGATACCCGTCTTGCATAATGTTGCAACAGATAAAACTGTGAGCATCAAAGACCAAAAGCCATTCATCAAAAATCCCGACAGCATTGATACCCTCATGACTTCAGTCGAAAATGGGTCTGTCAGCGATGCGTCGGTCCCGCCCTCGTCATACCTCGGATCGTCATCCGGCTTGTCTTTTGCTCGACTCCTCTTCACTGCCGTCAAGTTCAAGTCGTCAGATCAGCCACAACCACCACCACACATCCCCGATCCTACAACCGTAAGAAAGATCAGGCCGGCTGTTGATCCTGCTCCATTACCATCAAAGGAGATTGCTCAAAACCTCATATCCATATACTTTGCACAGGCCAATCCGCAGTTGCCAATCCTTCATCGTGAACAATTTCTCGTAAAGTACTTTAAACCCATCTATGGCACTCTCTCGTCCAACATTTCACTTGCATCCGACTACACCTCTATTGGTGTACCAACATGCGATCCAGAAAGCGAAAATAATGCAAATATCAATTATCAAAACCTTACCAAAAATATGAAATCGACACCTGCACTCTATTTTCTCAACATTATCTTTGGCATTGCCAATGCTGCACTACACCAAAGATCGCCATCCAACATGGCCGAGTCGTTTCATCTTGCTGCTATGAAACATGTCGATTCGGTTTTTGCGTCAGCGAACCGGCTCGAAGCGCTACAGGGAATTTTGCTACTAGCTCTCTACTCGATCATGCGGCCGGCCGTGCCGGGGGTCTGGTACGTGCTAGGCTCTGCTACACGCTTGTGTGTCGACCTCGGACTGCACACTGAGAGCGGCATGAAGTCATGGTACAAAAACTCTCACAACCCGCCCGCCAATAACAACCCCAAAACTAGCAACCACAGTAATTCCTCGGTAATCAACATATCTGAGTACGACGCAGCTACACTAGACTTAAGGCGTCGCCTGTTTTGGTGCACGTACGCACTGGACCGCCAAGTCTGCGTCTACTTGGGCCGTCCCTTTGGCATTCCAGAGCACACGATTAAGGTCCCATTTCCATCCGAACTTGACGACACGTTAATTATTGACTCATCCTTTGGCATCCCATCGACTACAATTCTCGATTATTCACAAAAGAAATCAACCTCTTCGTCATATAAAAGCGTTGCCCTGAGCTTTTTTAAAATCCGTAAGATCCATGCGGAGATCCAGAGCATTCTTTACGAGTGTGCTTCACTACCGCGGCAGTATTCCTCACTTGACCACTGGCGCGACGAAATGGCCGCCAAACTAGAGACCTGGCACCATGAATGCCCCAAATCTACTAAAAAGATGAACTGCAACTTCAATCTTCGGTTTATAGAACTAAACTACCATCAGTCCAAGCTATTACTCTACGGACTCTGTCCCGCATATACGTCACCACCAACAGCTGAATGCTACGGTATCATTGCTGAGGCCGGCAAAAAGGTAATCCAGACCTACTTGGAGATGAACAACCAGCGTATTATCAACTATACATGGGTGGTTGTGCATAACTTGTTCATGGCAGGTACATCATATCTTTACGCGTTATACCACTCTCCCGAGTTGCGCGCAAAGACAACAGTTGAATCCATTACAAAAACTACCGCTGCGTGCACCGAGGTACTCACATCAATGATTGGACAGTGTGACGCCGCTACATCATGTCGTGACACATTCGGTATCCTCACCGCAGCGATTCTGAAATTGTGCTACAACGAGCAAGCTGGCGTCATAATGCAGCTGCCTAATGGTAAGCATATCAATAATAGCACGCTACTTAACGAGGTTTCGTCTCTCATGACAGCCAACGTTAACGCCAAGGACATGCATCCGCATGTCAGCAATCTTATCAACACTCTTCCGCACGAAGATACAGAACCACCCAGCTCAAGTCTCTTTGATTCATCTACTGGATTCGGTTCCTTTGGCAATACCACATGGGGTGATCTCGACAGTTTCTTTAAAGAAGCAGCACAACTGGATGGTATCTCGCCAAACAGCGCCAGCCCCGATATTAACAAAACGTTTACAGAGTTTCAGTCAGGACTAGCCATGGATAGTATTGAGGACCACGAAAGCACAGCTAATAACAGCAGCGGAAATTACAACGATGTACTTTTATCAAAGAATGTGTTTATTAATGGCAATAATAGCCAACCGCGGTTACAACCACAGCTGCAACCGCAGCAATCTCAGGTGCCGCCGCGGATGGGCCGAAACGATGGCCAGCGTATATATGACATTATTAACGAGGTCCCAATGGCGGCAATCTGGGACCAGTTCTTTGCGCCCATCCCCGGCACCAGCGCTTTCACCGGCAACGGGCTCTGCGACGAAAGCAGTGGCACAACCACCGGGACTGGTATAAATGTTACCAATAATAATAATAATAATGCAAACCTTGGCGGCTCTTATTTGGGCAGTCAAAGTCCCTACATCTATCCAGACTTTAACCAGTTCCGGTGATCCCCACAGGCCAATTGAAAAGATGAGAAAAAAGGAAAAGCAAAAAAAAAAATGAGTAACAAACCATGTAACGTGTAAATTAAATGATTGAAAAAAAAAAGATGCATGAGAGGAGAGATTAGCCTTATACATTATTAGGTGATGCGGAATACTAAATTCCTAAATGACCATCCATACTTGGGCGAAATAATATCACAAACCAATTGTCCTTAGCCTAGGGCAAAATAAACTGATTATCTATCTATCTAGGGCAAAATATGAGAGTGCCCAAAAAAAAAAAAAAAAAAAAACCAACAACGATACTAGAATTATTCATTTTGTCGGCATGCTAGCATTGCGCAATATACTGCACAACCTGCACTTTTTGCAAAACCGTATCACTATAAAAATTGTTCTTGTAGCCAGGATCAAACAGGCACTGATTATCAATTGGCACTACTTCTGATGCCGTGATAACTCTTGTAAACTGGTCTAAATGGCCCAGTACACAGACCACGAGTCGTTGACGCACGGTGGTGTGGGCAAGATCAAGGATTGTGTCGGGCAACTGCACCGAGACTGTTGGTAGCGCGCGCGCGGACCTGCCACCGCTAGTACCGGGGCTGGTGTCGGTTTTGGGGTTATTGTTGCTCGTTTTACTCTTACTGCCACTGCTGCTGTCGTTGTTGTTACTCGTGCTATGCTGCCCCGCGCTATCAAACTCAACAAAAAGCGCCGGCAGCTCGGTCACAGTAAGCACGCCACGCCGAGCATCAAACCCCGTAATGCGCCCAAAGAATCGTATTAGCGGCGCCGGTGGTTGTCGTTGTAGAAAACTTGTTGGTGAGTTGATGATGGTAATGGTTGTGAGCAAAGACATTACTGCTGCTGCTGCGGCGCTGACAAAAAAAAAAAATAAATTAATTAGCAAGAATCTCTAAACCGGTCATGAGGGAGTGACGAGGCTTTATGGCCGTCTCGCAATTTCTGGGGGAAGAACGTCAGAGAGCGCTGGGAGGAAACGAATCTCTGTGGGAGAGGGCAAGATCCATCGCGAAATCAGGGTTTTTTGGCTTGGTGGTTAGGAAAACCAAAGCCGTTTTTTTTTTTTTTTGTACATCTATAGATGTTGGTAGGGTTCAGATGGTTTGCATGATTTTATTGATGCCTGTTATAAAACAATAATGGCTGTAAAAATTTTTTTTTGTAGCCGATGATGTCCATTTCTTCTAACTGTAAAGCAAATTTGGTTCTATTGCGCTCCTACTTGCAGATACTGTACGTACGGCTAAATCATCACGGAGAAACGCTGAGAGCAAATTCAGCTGTTTTTACTACTCTGGCTACGTGATTCCCGTTACTTGAGCGCCTCTGCAGATCGGTTTTGTTTACCCCCAAAAAAATGCCATGCGTGTATAGCGCCATGTTCTTTAGACCCGACGGCTGCCTTCTACAATTCACCTGGCGCACATCGGCGGGTCGGGTCCTCTGCATCACGTGCACGGAACATTATTACCCCTGCCCTGTATTGCAGAATGGTGAAAAATTTCACCTGCCGTGATCTCCCTCTCTGCGACCGTAATACCCGTCAACCCCACAAGTTTCAACTGCGCAATGCTGAGAACGTTCACAAGACACTACTCCCAAGTATTTAAGCCCGGTGACGTTGCGCTCGCGCGCCACGTGCTGCAGCCCGATAAAATCTATCTCTCCAAGCCGCTCGCCCCGGGCAAGGTCTTTGATGTCGGCAAGTACAAGATTGCCCACGACGAGATCCTGGGTCAGACGGTGCGCACAACCATCACGCCAAGTACAGCTAAGCCTAGTAAGGGGCCTCAGCAAAAGTACATTTTGACATACCCAACGATGGAGGAGTTTCTGCTTAACCGACGCCGCGATGCCCAGCCAATTTACCCGCTCGACGCGGCGGCGATCGTGTCGTTGGCAGATATCCACGTTGACGAGACTACGGAGGGCGTGCAGCAGTTTTTAGAGGCTGGTACCGGCCACGGTTCTTTGACCCTTGCCATCTCACGCGTGCTGCACGCTGCGAACGGCGAGGCCCGTGCGGCTAAGCGCAACCAGCCGCCGCCGGCAGAATCAGACCCGAAACCAGAGGGATCCGAGGCAGCATCCACGGAACCTACGGGCCCCGAGCTGCGAAAAGCAATTTTGCATTCGATTGATCGTAACCACTCATTTTCTCGCACTGGCCGTCACAACGTACGAGATTTTCGCCACGGCATGTACCGCGACAATGTCGAGTTCCACGTATGCGAGTCGCCCGAAGCGTGGCTCACCAATAACGAAACCAGCAGGGCCTGGAAGGCTCTTGCTAACACTTCCAATTTCCTGCACGGCGCTTTCCTTGATCTTCCGTCGCCAGACACTTCCATTGATGCCATTGCCCGTCATCTCGCCGTGAACGCGCCGCTGGTTGTGTTCTGCCCCTCCGTGTCGCAGATCCAAAACATGGTCGAGCATGTGCGAGTGTGTCCAGACCTCGACCTTACGCTGGTAAACACCGTTGAGCTGATGCCCGGCATGGGCGGTGGCAGCTTGCGCGCGTGGGATATTCGGTCGACCGTCGCGCGCTCCACCGGCGAGGTTGTCAGAGTATGCCGGCCTCGCGTTGGCAACAACATGGTCAGCGGCGGCGGCTTTGTTGCTGTCTTTAGAAAGCTTCAGCCTGGGGCCATGGCCGAGCTGGCAAAATTAAAGGAGCAAGAGGCCCGCGAGAAGGAGGCCAAACGGGCCGAGCAGATGGCGCAGAAGGACGCTGAGGAAGCTACTGAAGAGGACAAAGCTTGAGGATCCTACAAGCCTTTGAAGGTTTCTTGAAAAAAAGATGTAAATAGTATTCATTTGTAAATAATAATCGGCGTTGCCAGAAAACCAGCAGGTCGGGTCTAATCGAGACAGGATGGCTGTTACCAATTTTTTTTCACAGTGACGTCACAAAAAGCCAAGTACTTTATTTTAATTTCAATTTTATTATTTTACTTTAATTTTATTATTTTATTTTCCTGGTGCCGCTCAAAACTGACACAAAGCCCTAAATGGCACAAACCAAAATAAAACCAGGAGGAGCCCAAATTGACATTTATTAAAACCTTCAAAAAACTCAGAATTCCTTAGGGCAAGTTAGGATTAAACACATCTTTTCAACCATCGTGCTTGAGTCTTTCAACGATATTTTTGTCTGTTTTGACCAGTACTCGCACACTCTCGTTTTAATCTCACCTTGCGTCTATTCAAGGGGTCAAAAAGCCTACCGCCATATGCCCAACTATCTCCATTCTTTCAGCATCCCTCGCTTCACCAACTATAACTCTCGCTTCACCAACTATAACCCTCGCTTCACCAATTATAATTCTTGCTTCACCATTTAGTGCTGGCGATACGCACAAACACTCCTTTTTCTAATGTTTGGTCGAAACAAGTGGAAGAAGCAGTATGATGAGTCGAAGTTTGACCTCATCGACATTGAACAGTTTCGCACTGTGTCTTTCAAGTACGTAACCAGCTACTTCTTTATGTATATCTCTATACTCATCGGTATGGCCGTGTTTGCCTCCGACATCTACACCGCCGTTAGTCTACTTGCATACGACCGATGGTCAAGTGAAATTAACCCAGCGGTTCCCATCCATATTTCGCGTTGGATCTTTGCCGGTTGCATTATTCTCTCGACCGTCATCATCATAATTGAGTTTATAATCGCTATCCGCATTTCCCGCGAAAGGAACATCTCCCGTACCTACACTAATGAGATTGCGCGCCAGTTCTACTCCATCAAGGGCTACAACTATTTTTGCTTATTTGGCAAAATCACAAAGTCGAGAAATAAAAAAGAATACCTTGCGCTTTTCGTCTACTTCGCACTAAAAGGCTGGGTTAGACTCGTTTTTGCCGATGGTCCTAGACAGGTAATTAATGCTCTAACCCTATACTCAGTGTTAAAAGTTCAAGATAAATTTGTTGAGACATTAAAGGAAATTGCTACCCATTCGCACGCCCAGGCACTGGTCATTGCTGGCATGCTTTTCAGTCTCGTTGTTTGGTTGTTTAGCATTTTTCAGTTAATATTTGCTCTTCTATGCGCGCTTCCGCTATATATCCACATTCAAAAAACATGCTCTGGTTTGGAGGAGTACTGCTACGTTCGGATCAACAAGAGGATTGCCGAGTTAGTCAAAAAGTATCATGACCGCGATTTGATGGAATTGAGAGAAGAAAACAAACGGAGATCCAAGCAACCAACGCTTCCAGTATTTCTCAACCATAAAGACAGCAACGCGACGCTTGTGGACTCCCGCAGTACTGAGAGCAAGACAAATTTAATCAAGAAAAGTGACACAGAAATAAGGTCATATGCTGTCCCCCCTGTGGGCGACTTTAGTATGCATTCTCAAAGGGAGCTCGATACGGCGTACGATCCATTTGACAAGAGTAGGCAGTACCGTACTGAAGCTGACCAGCCAAAACGTAAAGCCCCCGAACGGTTCCCCGTCAATCAAGTACAGCGAAAGCCCGTTGGCAGCACCACGAAAAATATAAATAACCAGCAGGTACCACCTCGCTCGACAACAGTGCCGCCCAGACGGAACCTGACTGGCATTTCTTCAGCCACTCAGCAGCAGAACAGGCCTGCTCAATCCAATAATCAAAGAATTTTTGACCAGACGCAGCCCTCGTACTCTGTGAATAATCTGCCCAAGCCAAGCGACTACGAGCCTCGATCGAAAACGGCGCCACTACCAAAACAACAACAAGCTCAAGCTGCCACACTGCAACAGCATCATCCAACCGAGCCTAGAAAGCCTGTGTCTGAGTATTCTGTCAACAATCTACCAAACCCAAGTGACTACGCTCCTAGATCCCAAGCGACTCCGCCACAACGACAACCGGCCAATACTCCGGTTCGTCCTCAGGAGTTCAATCCAGTTGAGCCTTCTTATTCTGTTCACAACCTTCCCAAGCCTTCTGACTATAATGCGCGGTCTCAGACCGCACCGCTACCTAGACAACAATCTAATACACCGTACACTCAGTCTAACCAGGCCACACACACGATTTCAACAGTCGGTGCCCAACAGCCCGCCCAGTTTCAATCAGCATCTCAATTCCTTCCTCAGCAACAACAATATCATCATGAACAGTTTTCAGCATCAAAGCCCATATTGTCGACACTGCCTCATTCTTCTAATCCGCCCACGCCTGACAATGCGTTTTCTCCCCAAATGGCTGTGGTTTCGAACTCTTACAATAACACAACACGGAGCGATTTACCTACTTCATTACCGACAACTCAGGGAGATTTCAACACTGAAACTAACTATTACTCTGATCAGAGTTTCAATATGCCACCGCGTTCTAACACTGACCCGACGTTGCAACAAACCATTAACCCATCGTACTCTGCATCTCATACCTCTCGGTCTGTGACAGTCCCTCCAACCAATTTCAATAGTATTGATCCAGCCAAGCAGGAGGGAGTGGTGAATCCGCCTGGTTCTACACAAACCCGCTTTGTTATGGAGGTTCCAACCAATACACCGATGAGTGAGCATTTTGAACTTTCATCCAATCCATTCGAGACCGCGTTTCCAAGCCAGCCTGATTACGAAAGAAATGAAGCGTTTTTTGCACCAACGCGTTCTATGACACTACCACCGGAACTTCAAACGAATTATGAAGGGAGGAGCAACAACTTAAACGGTAATAATAGTAATGGAAATGGCAACATTGTGAATAACCAGTCTTCTGTCGCGTCGCCGCCGCTACCTCTGTCACGCGAAGACTTTAGCTCTTCGTCATATAACTCCCAGAGCAGCCCCTTTATGCCATCTACATTAGACAGGAACGAAATAAATGAACCATACGCTAGCACGAATGTTCCATCAGGCTCGGTAGCATCAGGCTCTTTTTACTCTGGTGGTGACTTTAATGAATCTACGTCGACCCTGTTGGCTAGCAATGACCATTATCATGACCATGCTAACGATATCTTTGCACTCTATTACCCAAGCGAAGCTATACCTGCTTTAGTCTACAATGCGGATTTAGCTTTGATGCCAGGAACAGATAGCAACATGAGCCAGGATAATGATAAAAACCTGTTTAAACTCCCCTACCCGGACGACGTTGACAACGAATTGGAAGAGTTTTTATCTGCAAGCTCCCAAAGTCTGGATGAAAAGAGATCGGCAGCGCCATACCAAGACTACGCTGACGACGACGGCCACAAGCTGTTTGAAGAGCGCGCTAGACCTAATGGAGTCTTGCCATATCCCGAAACCGACATTGTCGAAGAACTGATAAAGTCCACCCAATATTTGCCCGATGTTGCAGAAGACAATAATGGTGACTACAATGTTCAAATGACCACCAGCAACAATATCGATAACGGGAGATTAAACAATAACGGGAACAATGTGAATACCAATATCAATTTCAGTAATGGCAACCCTGGAATCAGTGAAGAAGGATCTAGTCACTCAACTATGAAGCATTTGCCATACCCCAACTAGGCATGCCTTTTTTTTTTTTGAAAAAAAAAAAACTAAAAAAAGCCACTGGTTTCTAGTTCCCAAAGCAAGGTCTCATCTGTTTTTTTTTCTTTTTTTTTTTTTTTTTGTTCTCTTTCCCGGTTACAGATTTTGTATTTTTTCTCTTCTTGTTTTTCATTCATCACTACAAATATTTTATGACTTTTCTTTAGCTATCCTTCTATTTTTTTTTTTTTTATTTTATTCTTTTCATATGTATTTTTCTTTGTTCATATATGCTGGATATGTGTGAATAAATGCTATATTTCCTTAGATAATCAGTTTTATTGTCCTTATTGGAAGTATTTCATTTTCATTATCATTTTTTTGTGGGGATTTGTAATCGTTAAAAATGCGTTTTTTTTTTTTTAAAAAAAAGATTTCATCAGGTTTTGAGCAGGTTTTGTCAGAATAATCTCCCTGACTAGTTATTTTTTTTTAGATATGAACTATTGTGTCAACTGCTGCTAGTATTATAATTATGTCTTTAAATGCCACATCTGAGCCCTTTTTTTCTTCTAACTTTGTCAATAATCAAGAGTCATTGGCTACTGAAAATCATTCATAAAAAATGGTTCAGTCTTGTTTAACAGTATAACTTGTGAAGGGGAGATTTACAGATTTATTCTCTTAATAGGGCTGATGATTTCTTTGACCCACGGTCATGAGCTCGTAAAGAATTTACCTGTGCCATCAAATGTCAAGACCTTGTGGGCACACCGCTTGACTAATTTTATCGACGAGATAAGTGTTTCTGAATTAAGATGATTTTCTCTTGATTTCTTCTCTTGTTAGTTCATTCAGAAAAAAATTAGATATTAGACAATAAACTGATTTATTATTACTGCAGCAAACAGCGAGTTTTTTTTTTACTATTAAATATTTGCAACTAACTGCCATTTACTGGGGTCAGCTCAAAAATCGTAAATCGAACGAGCCTTTCTAACAACTTGAAATTTCTTTCAAAAAAAAAAGGGAACATTTAATTTAGAACTTTGTTACATATTTAGAACTTATTTAGACTAAAATTTGATTATCATCCTGTCAGAATTTGTCAATGTTTAAGGCTGTCCAAACAGAGTCAGTGTCTATACTTATCATCATGAAAGCAGTATTGCCAATATTGACGTATGATATATAAAGTTTTAAGGAATTATACATAAACAATCAATTTCTTTTCTACAGATCTATTTTTTTTTTTTTTGCAAACTCTTGTTTTGTATCAGTCAATTACAGGTACTCCACAATGGTCATTTTTAATAAACTGGCAACCAGATTAAAAGTGTTGACACCATTATTTTTCCAAATAATGGTAGCACAATGTATGCTCGCTACCCCTACAGTACTAATAAATGGGAAACAAATTATTGGTACAATTATGAGTGACCTAGAAGTGTTTCTTGGAATCCCGTATGCTGAGCCCCCGATCAATAGACTAAGATTTAGAAACCCTGTAAAATACAAAAACTCTTTAGCCCCATTTAATGCTACTCATTTTGGACCTGGATGTATTAACCAACAGTATGGCTTTTCAGATGAGATTCAAGTTTTGAGCGGAAAAATTCCAGATGTATTACTCGACATGTTTCGGAACAGCACCACTAACGCTGATAACACTTCAGAAGACTGTCTTACAATAAATGTATTTAGGCCTCCAGGGGTAGATGATTTAATGTCACTACCTGTTATGGTTTGGATATATGGCGGATCATTTCAGACTGGGTCTGGTGCCAGTGACCCATCCTTAATGATACAGGAAAGTATCGCCATGAACCAACCAATAATATACGTTACCTTTAACTATCGGCTTGGACCATGGGGGTTCCTTGGCGGGTCCACAGTGGCAAAAGAGGGCAGCACTAATTTGGGTCTCAAGGATCAGCGACTGGCCCTTGAATGGGTCCAGGATAATATCGAATATTTTGGCGGCAACAAAAGCCAAGTCTTGATTTTTGGCGAGTCCGCGGGTGCCATGAGTGTAGCCAATCATCTTGTTGCCTATGGCGGCAACCACAGCTATGGTGATGGCCACCTTTTTTCAGCAGCCATCATGCAAAGCGGCGGGGTGACCGCCATGCGTGGAGTTGAGAGCAAATGGCCCCAAAAGTTTTTCAATCTGTTTGCGGAAGAGGCCGGTTGCTTGGACCCTGATTCTATTATGCAATGCCTTCGATCACGATCAACTCAAGAAATTGCAGTAGCGCAGGCAAGTCCACGACTGCGTCAGTTTCACGGGCTTGTTGGCAACTTTTTTGGTTGGTCGCCGCGACCCGACGGTGATATCCTTCCTTATTCGACTTTTCAAATGTTGAAAGATAAAAGGGTAGCACAAGTACCGTACATTGTTGGTACCCAAGAAGATGAGGGCACAATATTTGCCCTTGCGTTTAAGAGTGTTTATAACGAAGACCAGTTAGCCTCTGTTTTGTGCAATCTATTTGACTACGAGAGTAGTACAGGTGATGAGATGAAAACGTTGCAACAGTATTATCCTGCCAACCCTCTTTTCGGGGCCCCTTTCCGCACAAACGCGAAAATGGCCCTCACACCCCAATACAAGCGAATTGGCGCTCTGATCACGGATTTTCTTTTTGAAGCACCTCGACGACTTCTTCTTTCCAGCACACCAGACGTGTCACGTTACAATTACTTTTCCACGCCCCTTCACGACGTGATCCCCTATCTAGGGTCCTTTCATGGCAATGATCTCTTTTTTCAGTTTCACGCTGATATCGGTCCTTCTACCGCCTATCGCCGCTACTGGATTGCATTTGCTAACCATCATGATCCAAATATTGGGACAGGTCTGCGCGAATGGCCACTTTACAATAGTGTTGATCAAGACACAATGGAAATTGATTTGCTATCGCTATCTATTATTAAAGACAACTACAGAGTAGAGGCTATTGATAACTTGATCAATTCAACAAATTTGATTACAGCCTGATTGATTTTTTTTTTTTTTTTTGGTTGCATGAATATCTATATAAAAAAAAAAATTTAGTTGAAATTTTTTCACTTGTTTGAGCATTTCATATATTTAATTTTATTGTTTGGTTTCAGAGGATTTGTGATTGGCAATAATGTCTACAAAATCCTAGACCAAATTTCAGAGTTCTGGCCTTCAATTCTCATCAAGTTTTTGCCTACGTAAATTTTAACGTTTAATGTTTAATCAGCTTTTTAAAAAACTAAATATTAAGAAAATAGAAAGCAGATGCTGAAGGTTTTTTTTTTTTTTTTTTCGTTGATTCCGCTATTCTATTGGTGAGTTTTCCTCTTGCAACTCCACAAAGCTCATCGCCGCTGTTTGCATCTAAGATAGTCCCTTTTGGGATATGAGATGGGCCACTTATCAATGGCCAGCTCAGCCAAACCAAAAAATGAAAAAAAAAAAAAAAAATCCTAAAAGTCATCGCGGGCCATCGCCATCTCTACAACAAAAGCCATTAATGTGAAAGGGCATACCTTTGATTGACAGAGCTTTTTTTTTTTTTTTTTTTACTCTAGGCGGCTTTTTTGCTGCCAACCTGCTCTGGCAGCCGCCAGATCAGAGTATTTCGTGATTTCTGGTGCGGTATCAGTATGCTTACATAACCCCAGACCATCTCCTTTTTTTTTTTTTCCTTCTACGCAACCAAAATTTCAATCTCTTCCTTTTCTCTTCTTTTCCCCTCCATCACCAATTAAAGCATCCCTCTGGGTTTGTACATTTCATAATCTAAATGCCCTCTCTGAATTTGTTGACTGTTCCGTTCTTGTTCCAGCTTATCGCTGCCGCTGCGCCCAAGCTGGAGCCCGACTATGGTACTCACAACATGTATGTCTTTTTCGCTTGTTCATCGTGACAATTTCACTCTGCTAACTTTATTTTTTTTTTTTTTTTTTCACTTTTGATCAATAGTGCCTTCACCCAGAATACTCCTGCTTGGCTCGAACTGTCAATCATTGAGAGACTTCTCAAGTACGACTGGTCTAAAGAGCTTATTATTCTTGGCTCCATCATTGTTTTTATTCTTGCGCATCTCTATGGTGCCAGCACCAACAAAAAGAAGGTTGAGAACTGGATTGATGCCCACAGAGAGGTTTTGAAGGAGGAATTTTTCCAAGTTGGCTTCAAGAATGGCAAGGAATACGTTGCTGAAAGCCCCGTTAACTACGTCTCTTTTGCTACTGGGCGTCTCTTCATCAACTCTTTTACTGCCAACCTTACTCTCAAGGGCCGCCAAAACATTATTAGTTTGATTTTGGAGTACATACTTAGTTTTTTCTTCAATGTCCCTGCCCCCTCTGACTCTATCGACGTTGCTATTTCTATCAATAAGAACACTCCTCTCAATGGATTTGTTTTTGCCATTGTCAACAAGGAGATCATGAAGAGAGCTAGAGAGGAAAAATATTATCTCTCTCTTTCCAAGACCACCGATTCCGCCAAGCTCCCCGCTAACTTTGTATTCATGTCCGAGGCTCCTGAAATTACCGAGAACCTCTTCACCCCCGAGCTTGAGGAGGCGGTTCAGAAGGCTGCTAACGTTTTGAACTTTGTTGCGTTTACCGATCAGAGAACCGAGCACCCCGAAAAGGTTGAGGATATTGAGTCCTTCCCCCGTATTGTTCTGAGCCTCAAGTTCCCCAGCAATGCTGAGGAGGCAAAGACATCTGCTGCTATCCTTGCTGCTACGCTCAACCTTGTTGAAGTTGCCAGCAAGCAGAAGCTGCGCCCCGAGACCCTCAAAAAGCTCAAGAACGTGAGAGAGTCAGCTGTCAAGAAAATCGTCAAGCTCCAAGATGAAAAGAAGGCGGAGGAGTTGGCCCAGAAGAAGGCCGAGGAGAAGCGCGAGGAGCGCAACCGCATCTCCAAACTGAGTCCAGCGGAGCAGAAGAAGCACGAGGAGAAGGAGAGACAAAAGGAGCAGAGAAAGCAGAGATCTAAGCAAATGAGAAGAGGTTAAGCTTAAGGCCATTCTGGGATACAGAGACAAACACAAATATATATATGCGTAGTAGTAATCTACTATGAACAAGTAATTAATATCTTTTCTCTCATCTATCAGGAAAAAAAAATGGTTTCATAGATATAAATAAGGATGATATTGGAACAGAAAAAAAAAATTACAAAGATTAGTTACTTTTCAGCACTAAGATGACCGAGTCTCCACGCAGAAACATTTTGCTGATAAATCTATCACGGTTGACGGGCTTGCCCTTTTTGCCATTCGCATTCCTAGGGGTCTCTGTCCACATCTAAAAATTCAAACAAGTTAATACACATATAATCCTTGAGGAGAAATATTTCAAACCCTAGGCAAAAGCGCATCAGGCCTTGGAAAAAAAAAAAGTATACTCACTTCTTTAACGTTTTCCAGCACCATGTTGGCGTGTCTATCAAAGGCCTTGACCCGCGCCAGCAGTTTCTTGTTATTACGACATGAAATCAACACTGGGGTATGCTCTTGCACTGCTGACTGTAGTACCGACAGTGGGCCATTGGCAAACTCGTACTCTTCCAGACGTGCCAGCTCAAGATCCGACATTTCAGCGCGTGATTTACCAACAAGATCACTAACCAAAACCAAAAAAAAAAGTATTAGTATTTAACAAAAAAAAAAAAAAAACATCAAATGTCCCTGGAGAAATACTTACGACATTGTGTGTATAGATTGCAATATATGTGAAAGGTGTGGGGGTGGTTGGGCTATGCTTAGTTTTCAACAGTAGTTCACGAAAGAGTATGCTTTTTTTTTTTTGTGGTGGATTGTTTTGGGAATAAAAAAAAGAGAAATTTCGAGTGTTGAAGCCCAAACCCTGGATATCTCGAGGGTTGAGGTCGTTTTTACGAGCACGACCCCAAGATTTTGGTTGGAACCGTTCATGGACACGCTGACCACGATGTCATTGACACTCAGGATGTCCTGCCTGTTGCTCGTCGCCGCTCCAGCGACAACAAGGCTGTTTCGCAGCCTCAGCATATCGAGAACTCTAACTACAGCAATGTTTAGAGTCCTTTGATGTCAGCTGTACATACATTATGAATAATGTTTTATTTTTTTTTTTCTCTTTTAGTAGAGACCCCCCGTCTCCTTAATGATCTTTTTCAATTTGTGTTAATGTTAAATAAAATTCAAAGTTTTGCATAGTTTTAATCTCAAGAACGAAAAGTTCTCAATTATCTGGAACTACGGTGTCCAAGGGCCAAAGGTCGAATTGGTGGCGAAAAAAAAAATAAGTTTCTTGATTTTGGCCGTAATTCTTTTTTTTTTTTTTTTGGGTTCTTTCTTACCTCCTTCCCCATCTCAAGACAATCCACTTCACCACCTTTTGCTCCATCCCCTACTGTTTAACTACCTCTCAACCAACACGCACATTTATACGCTAGTTACGCAGAAATGTCAGCGCTACCTGAGTCTGTTCTCATAAAGCTTACTGATACCTTTCCTGGCGTTCAAGAGGATCTTGCTGTTCGCACAGTTTTGTTATCTCCCTCCAACTCCTTCAAGGTTCAGATTGGCCGTGCTTCGCAGCTTCATCAGCAATTGCCTGATAAACAACAGCGTCTCGCCAGATCCGACAATGCTCTTTTTCAGCAGCGTGGTATCTCGCGAATCCATGGCTACTTTATTTTTGAGAACGGCTCGCTGTGGTATGAAGACGGCAAATCAAGAAACGGTACAAAAGTTATTGGCCGAGGCTTGGTCACGCACAAGATTAGACTCTCTTCTAAAGAGGGCATTGCGAGTAAGTTGATGTTTGCGCCTAATCTGTCTTCTTCTCAGTCTTTGACGCTTAGTATTGAAATCGTCAAAATTGTATACAAGAAGGAGGTTAAGCCGCTCGAGAAGGAAAATCAGGCAACAACCGATTTAAAGCGCAGGAGAGGCGACATCCTATACGATCAGGATGAGGAATCAAATGACGAGGATTTTGCTTATAGGCGGCGGTCTGAGCCCCTGTCAAGGACCCGGAAACGACTCATTGATGAAGAAGAAGAGGATGACGAGGAGGTCAAGAAACCAAAGAAGAAGCAAAAGAAGACTGACTCAAAGCCCAGCGAGGCATGGTCTTTTACTGCTGGGCTCTTTGCAGGCAGCCTGTGCACGCTGGCCACTCTTGTGGCTATTGGTGCTTCCAGCAGCACTTGATACCCTTCGAGCTGGTTTACGATGAGCATTCTTGTGCATTTTATCTGGCGGGCGTACTGAGTCTGATCTGCACGTTTTGAGTCTTTCCCATGTATTATTTTTATTATTATTTTTTTTCTAATTAGTATTATGATTTGTATGAAGAGCTTTTATTATTCTTTAATTGAACAATTTGATGGTATAATGAATCAGTGTGAAAATAAATAGAGATTAATGTCCGGGGTTCCGAAACGTTTTGATGGAGTTTATGAGGAATATAATTAAATGACGTTGTTGGTGCAGAGATAGTCTATAAAGTCCATTACTTTCTTGTTCTCATCGTCCAAATCATTCTGAACCAACATTTTAAATAGCGGCGTCTTCTTTGGTGCTTCGTACAATTTATAAATCTTGCTAGCAGCTACTTTTTGGTCCTGTTTTTGCTGGACTTGGCCTGGACTGGGATGGAGAAAGCGGCAATTAGCATTGTGGCAACGGCCAGCTAAAAAGTGCCGGCAAGTGCCTGGGGTGCGCTGCTGTTGCTTAGTCTTGTTCCCATTTGCACTGGGGTTTTTGTTCTGAATACTATTATTACTATCAGGTTTTGCCTGCTGATCTTTCTTTTGTTTTTCTTCGAGCTCCTTTTTGGCCTGAATCCTAGCCTCTGTTGGCCACCGCCGCTTGCGCTCTGCAATCCACGCTTGGATTTCTTGTTCTGTGTTTAATGAGATTTTTGAGTTACTCTTTGGCTCAACAACAACAACATCACGCAATGGCTGTTTCGGTTTCTGAGGTGGTGATGGTTTCAGTGTGTATGGCTCTGGCCGTTTCCGAAGCTGTGGCGGGTTGGCCTTAAGATGCGATGTCGAGGGTTTGTTGTTGCTGCTATTATTGCTGCTGGTGTCAGGGTTTTTTGAAGATGATGGCTTCTTTTTCACTGCCAAAGGCGGTGGAGGGGGTGGTTTATAGATATATGGGTTCATTTTAAATGCTATTTAGCTGTTCTTGCCGCAGGCTGTTGGATGTTGTCGGGCTAGCTTGGTGATGGTGCTAATGGAGGAGGGTTGTAAAAAAAAAATGTTATTCTTCTCTTAAACTCCCAACCTTGGCTGGACACCATATGAACTGAACGAAGAGGGTCCGTTTAAGACACAGCTGCAAAATATTTAAAGCAACGCAAAATTTTTGAAATGTCAAGTGAGGTAAACTGCTCATTGAATTTTGCCAAGATTCAATTTCAAATGCTTGTATTAATGTGATTTTTTTGAAAATTTCTAAACAAACCACATTTTGCCTTGAGCAAATCGTGGGCATGCAAGAAAATTTCACGTTTTCTGACTACCAAAAAGCAGGGTCTTTATCCAACTGCCAACATATATAAGTCAAAAAATACATGAAACGAGAAAAGTGTAGATAGATATTAATTGGGACTTTTCTAATCATATCTATATGATTACGACTCACTCCGTCGTGGGACTGCTTAAGACAAGTGTTTGTCCATAATATCTAACTGCCTACCAATTTCAAAGCAACAATCGTTTCTTGCACATTTTTTATTTTATTTTACCATATCGTAAAAATTGTCGAAAAGAAGCTTCTATCTTGTATTTTTTAACTCAAATTTTTATTTGATATCTAAGGAGAAAGATACTGAAAAAAAAAAATAAATACTGTCTTGTACCTTGTACCCTTGCACTGTCAAACCATTGCCTCGCATTCCTATTCAAAGTGGGCTGCATAGCTTGAACTTTCATTCACTTTTTTTTTATCTGCTGCATCCTAATTATTTTATTATCCTGTACTTTGAAATGTTTAAGCACTCTGAAAAGCGTAAAGCTGATGTTAAAATGCTTTACAACAAAAGGAAAATAAACAACAACAACAACAACATTGAGCTGTTGCCACCAAACGTATCCTGGAACTCACTTTTGTGGGCTGTTTAGTGCTAGAATTCAAATACTGAATTAAAAATTTAAAATATAATGTTTTAAATAAAAATATGTTGAAAATGTAAAGATTTCAAATATAGTCTTTACAAAGATACAGAAAGACCCAGTATCTTAGATGTGATCAGTGAGATATGCACTTTACAACACATATTCACAAGCTAATTGACGTAATGAAAAGGGACGTGAGCAAAAATCAAGATGTGCAATGCGATATACTGACATATGAAAATATTAATGAAAAAAAAAGGTCAGAGGGGAAAAGAGAAAAAACTACACTCATTTGGTAGTTGCATGGACTATCATGCTCATGAAGAGGCTTCAGTACCAAATATTTCAAAATTTTAGTCTGGGATAAATCCCACAAAGTTTACTTTTACAGAATACCAATTTTGGCTGAAATGATGCATTGTGCAAATAAATACTTAGTTTATTAGTCTCCGTTTATTATTCATATTAATTTAATTATGATCAACGGAAAGGTCAACCTGATTTATCCAAAAATTTAAGAAAAAAAAAATAAAAGGATTGAGGATTGGAAACAGTTGGAGCACATCAATTAACCAATTTGCATAGTAATTTTTACAATAGCTGCAGTTTGTTTGATATCTTGACCGATCTCATTATTTTGAAAATCCGGCTTGGTTGCAGTTGGTCGTCGCGTTTGTCGTCCACGTTCTTAGAAAATAATTTTTTTTGAAAGAGTAAGTGTCCTTTGCTTTCTATAATTGAATCCAGAAACAATTGTAAATGATTTTTTTAACCTCCCCCTCTTAAAAAAGAAAACGAAAGCTCTTCGTATACTTGCCCTTGTTCCTTATCAACCGAAGCAAAACTAAAAGCTCAATAATTAATTGTGAAAGTCAGAGGCTAGATTGGTAAAATTTGTTCCAGTAATTTAAAGTTTAGGTCAAAATCTAAGTAATATCAAAAGTTCTATCAAACGTTCTTTAGTAAATATAAGGCCTTATACTTAGAAGTTATGTTTATTTTAATTTTATCCATTTGCAAAATATATGTATACATGAAACCTTTGGTAAATATACAAAACATCTTTGGCACAATAGTCAAATTCTTAGACTTTGTACCGCAATACTTTGCTGATAGTTTGTTTGGTTGAGTACAGCGGCTTGTAGAGGGTATACCAGATGTTGTGAGTCTTAGAATTCCCTTAACAAAGATTTTTCCGTGAAGAGTTCAACACCATCAAATGTTAAAACTTTTTTGACCGCAAGCTACTTTTAGTCTCTTTTACAACTAAATGTCTTTGTATAATCATTGATTTGATGAACTTTTCAAAACCTTTGCTGAGTTAAAAAGATTGGTTTAAACTAACCTGATACTTTAGATGAAAAGAAAACGAGAACAAAAAATCTACTATAGATATTATATCATTCAACCCAGAAGAGATGCAAACGCTGTCGTGCCTGCACTACTACTTTAAATCCGCTTTAAATGCAATTTTTCTTTATTACTCACATTGAGATTATTATCCAAATAATTTCCAAAAAAGAAATGCATTTATGAAAACATCCGCCATATAAAGAATAAATGAAGTTCAAAAATTAGGTGTGCTAAACAGACTCTTGATTCTTAGTTCCAATACATTGAATGGGTTAAAGTGCTTTCATGTGTAAATTCTAAAAGTTATTATAAAACTGATATCAGTTTTTGTGTTGTTAATTATACCACGGCTCTCATGCCAGTTCTGTGGACTTCTAAAAGACTATAAAATTAATTTTACATGATTATTTGTAGAAGCTTAAACCTTGGCAACGACTCTAATTCTCATTTCTCAAAATAGCAAGATAAATAGTAGATTACTTAAAAATAATTTTTATTTATTATTATTTTGATAAAAGAGATATAATAGACATATCTGTCGAGTTCTATTTCGTAATTTATATAACAATTTATTACCTGCCTCAAGAAGCTGGAGAACTGACTAAAATTTCTGGCTAGATTTGATGCCATGCCAAAAACATCAATGCTATTGCTAGATCAGATAAATAGAAAATTTAGCTACGTGTTGTTAGTAACGGTGTGCCAAAAACTTCAACAATACATTTAAATTGGCAAAATAATTAATTATTACACAACTCTTAATCGTTCAGGTCACATGTATAGCAAAAAGTTTGACTAATATTTAATACTATCTCCTCAAAAATTTGATAATTATATATATTTATTTTATAACATGAAACAAAGAAAAGTATTAATTGTAGCTAATAGACAAATGTAATCAGGTAAAAAAAACATTGATTTATTGGTTTTCATTTAGTTTAAAAGCATATACTCAACATCAATGCGACAGAAACTTGAATCTATGACTGGAAATCATTCATTGGGATCGGTAAAACATAGATAGATAGATAATCAGTTTATTGTCCTTACATCAAATCGGTAAAACATAATAACAGCTCTAATAAGAAGCTAACACATTGTAAAATAAAAGTTATGCCTTCAAGAATTAAGGTAAAATAAAGGAATGGTTTCAATATCTATCGTGTTGATTTCATAACTTAAAAGTTAAATGATGAATAAATGGCAAAAGCTTCCGTATATTTATATGAAAGTTATAAACAACTGCTACTTTTTTGCGTCAAGGAATTTCTGACATCCCAAAAATAGCCGTTCTAAAGTAGCCTTCAGCTTCAAACCAGCAGCAAATAGATTTAAATTTTTTTAAAAAATCCCAAATATCAAAAAAAGGTAGATTTGCTAAATTTTGAAAAGAATTTTGAATCTTGCCATAGTAAAATGTCTACTAAATAGAGGCAGTAGAGGCATTGATTAGAGCTGCTATGGAAGGATGTTTTTTGAATAGCAGCTATCAAAATGTTATACTAATGATAATAATGAATCAGTTCATTGTCTCAGTATCAAGAAGTTGTACACTAAATAAAATAACAAGAGGATATATAGAAAAGGCATTTAACTCTGAAGCACTTATCTCAAGGAGAGTGATTAAGTGATGCTGCCAATAGTTATTTAGTGATGTGGCATTTGATGACGTCAAATTATTCTCAGACTCAGCCCTTGTGTCAAAGGAAATCCTTCAAAGATCACCACTGCAGCCTGTATATCTTAGCAAGAGGGTAGGCCGGTAAAACCTGAAAAATCTATGCTGTTAAAATAACCATCAATTGAGTAAGTATAGTAGTGAGTCAAAAACCTTTATTACCGCTTCAATGCCCTTCTTGCTGTCAGGGAAAATACTAAAGTCAAGTTTAGGAGAGTTTTGTTTCAGGTATCTACACTCAGACTTGCAGAAGATGTAAAGGTAATAAAGTGTCTCAGGCTGACGTAGCCGCAACTTTGGCTTTTTTCTAAGATTTCCACTCTTTTGCAGTAGGATACGATAGCACCGTGTCTATTTTTCAACTGTTTCCCTTTACTAAGCTTGTGACGGTTCGCTTTTGCCATGCCGCTTTGGAGAGGGCCGTTGTTGCCTGTCGGTGTGTATTCATTAATTCTATTATCAATTGAAAAAATTTATTTTATTAAGCAACAGATATGCACAGCTTTTATATTAAATAAGTAAATAATTGAAAGTGTATACTTTTACTTATTCTTTTTATTGGCTGGATTATAGTCGGCAAGAATGATAATTGTTCCTATCGCAACGCTTATCTTTTCTCGGCATCTATTTGTAACAGGTTTTGGTTTTTATTAAAACAATAAAATTTAAATTTATATTAAAAGGTTTATCACATTTTGTTGCAGATACATGAAGATCTACTGTTGTGTAAGCGGTTTTATTTAAACGACTAATGTTCTCAGCTGTTTTGTCTCATAAGTCGCAAAATTGCCAACCTCAACATAGTACATCAAAAAAAAAAAAAGATCATTTCTCTTTTTTGACAGATAAGATAAATAAAAGATTTCTTTGTAATAAAATTTGTGTCGTCTTTAAAATCATTGGATTTTCATGAGTAAAATCAATATTGTAAATAACTAGTCTAAATCACGACAATAAACTGATTATCTATCTATCTAGTCTAAATCACAAGGCATAAAAATTAAGTAATAGTAGTTTTTTTTCAGCTAGAATTTAATTGCCCCATGAACCAGATAGCAATAAAATAAAAGACTAGGAGATCGATACTAACTCGGTTGAAACTCTCGAGGCCTTTTCTGTTTAATTTTTTTTTGGTAGCTGATTAAGTTGACCATACTAATACTACTTTCTATCTCTTCACTGCAATCCAACGGACTATGGTGTGTGTGAAAGACAACTAGAAAGTTTAAGTTGGAGTCAGCTTGAAGTTTATGAAAACAGTCTCCAATAGAAAAGAGTTAAAAAAATATGAAAAAAGAGGATAAATTATTGATAATATATATAGATCGTATCCTTATGCCTCTGCTGCAGCAGGTGCATCCTCCAGAATTTCTGCAACAGCCTTCTTTTTCTTTCTCTTCTTCTTTTCGCCATCATCCGCTGCTGTCTTTGACGAAGAACTCTTCTTCTTCTTTTTGGGTTTTGCCACCACCTCTTCACCAGGTTTTGAAACAGAATCACTGACAGAAGTCTTTGACTCAAACCTTTTGCGTAATTTCTCGAGCTCTTCCTGGCCTTCCACGTCGTTAGCTTCAGGAGCATTTAAATCAAAATTGGCAAGAAGACTGGAGTCAATTCGGAGAGCAGAGCCCTTGCCATTGTTGGAATTATGCATCACAGGCGGCGTAGAGTGATTAGGCCTGCTACTACTGTCGTCTGATTCTATTGCTCCTTCCACCAATTCGTCCTTCATGATGGCAAGTTTTGCACGGCGCTTACGCTGCCGATTTTGCTGACTCAAATCAAGCTTTGCCACGGGGATATTATCAATATCCAATGACAAACTTTGTGAGTTGTCGTTCAATGCTAGGCGTTGTCTGTGGCTTTCATCCGGAGTCAGAGGTCTGGAATCAGGTAATGGGGTGCCAGAACCTGAAGGAACAGAGATGTAAAAAGGATCATCTTTTTGTCGCTCCAATCTCTCTTGCCTTCTCTTTTCAGTTTCCTCAGGATCCAGTAGCAAATTAACCTTGGAAGTGGGGTTAGAAACAGATGACTTCCACTCTTCGGGGTTCTGCACAACAACAATAGACGCAATGCCGCCACCTCCCAAGATGTCCCAGTCCTCTTCTGACTCATCGTCTGAGATCAGCTCAGGCTCGTAAATTTGCTGATCCAGATCAAGCCCTTCAGGCACCGCGATTCTCCACTGAGAATCTGGTGCAACAGGGTTAAGTTCATAACTGTTAAATAGAGAAGGAATTGCAACAGTGAGTAATCTTGGTGCTTCCAGTGAGTCTTTAGGGTGTTCTTCCAGTGCTTGCTGAATTAGTTTGAAAAGCTCCAAAAACTCAACCGCTCTTTCTTGAACCTCAAAGTTAAGAGAAGTAGAAAAAAGTTCCAGGAAACTAACAATTTTATCAGTCAGTTGATTGATGATCTCAGACCTGTTCGCGGTCCAACCAACAGATATGTTGACAAAATAAGCATATACCTTAACAACTGTCTGGATACCAATTATGGCAGCTCCAAATAAAGCTTCTTGATTTTCCTTGGCATCCAACCCAGAACCGGTGGCCCAGCTTGAGTTGTTAGCAATGAGTGACGTGATCACAAACACAACGTCAACAGGGTATGCATGATAGCTAGGATATTCACCAATTATCCACAAAACAGCCGGCAAGACGGAAGGCATGTGAGAAAAGCAATACTGCTTGCTAGCCAGATTGACCGACGCAAGAACGACGGTATCTCTAACCTCTTTGACACGCACTGAAATATCTCTTAGTTGTTCACCAATTTCAGCACCGACCTCATCAGCACCATCTGCTAGTTGCACAAGCTCAACAAGAACGCTTGAATACCAGTCAAAGTCAGGCAGATAGTTGTACATATCCTTAGAACAAATTTCGATAATTTTCCTGATGACAGAAACTCTGTAAGATCTTGGCATAATGAAGGAGTCTTTTTCAAGTAGGTCGGGTGTAAGTTGAGCCTTCAGTCTAGTCACAATCTCAACCATAGTGTCTTCGGTCACAACACGTGAGATCATATCCAAGGCACGTTCTCTGATAGTCAAGTCAGCATCATCTACACATTCTAAGATAATATCTTGGTGACTATCGACAAAAACAGGATGAACTTTTATGATCTTGCTAAGCGCAAGTAGGCCAACGAACTTGAGGTTCTTATCCGGCCTAGAAAAACCATCGGAAATTTCAAAGAATGGTCTCAACTTCTCTACACAGATTTGAGCAATGTCAAAATCGTCAGGACCGAGCATGCCACCAGAGACAATGCAGTTGACACATTCATACATAAGCGATTTAGACGAGGTTTTATCGAGAAGTTTAAGAATGGGCGGGATAAGTTTTGACTTGAGACGTGGCTCTTCCTGAGCCAGTGACGAAAACAGCTTTAGAATCTTTATTAACATCCAGTTATCACTGGATGTGGTGAGTAATTCATAAAGTGCTGGCGCAAGCTCAACGTAGTTCTTCGGATTGTTCTTTGCAAGCTCGCAGATGACATTGACAGTTGCAGAAACAACCGAAGGATCTGGATCACCGAGCTTCTCCTTGAGTCGTGGGAAGGATGTTCGTAGGGCTTCAGGAAACTGTAAGAAAATCTTGTACATTGATAAAATTGCCTTCTTTCTAACGTAAGGTTTTGAATGATTGAGCATTTTCAGAATGTCGTCGGACAGATCTTGGGCAAGCGGTGGGGTTACGATACTAGCAACTGCTCCTAGTGCCACCGAGATCTCCAACGGATGCGCCGAACCAATGTCCTTCTTTAGCAAGTTCGTAGTAAGCATAAGAACATCAGGATCATTTCGAAAACTTTGAATTGCAGCGAGATATCCAACCCTTTTTTGTTGAAACTTGCTAGAAGACATGACTTCGAGGACGTGAAAGCTCGCCCAAGACATGTCGAAACCGTACATTTCGAGATAAGCCAACTTGAGAATGGCCATAGTTTTGGTATCCATGTCGGGACTCTGAGCCTCTGTGTGGCAGTCGGCAATCGCATCTTTTAAAAATTGCTCTCGTGCAGTGGCATCTTTGCAGGCTCTGATGCCGCGGATAAGATCGTGAAGGGTTTTTGCAAACCTGGTGTTATTGATTCGTTAACTTTTGTGCTGGCGCAATAGTGGTATGAGAAAAAAATACGTACACATTACCAAATGGGTTAAGACGCGATAACACATCGTCTCGCGACTGACTTGACATAATGATGTAGATGTACTGGTCGTATGATTAGAAATGGTTTGATGATGGAAGAAATGAAGAGAGAAGAAGTGCTTGTTAGTGATGGGTAAATTTCGTGGTGGTTTTTGTTTTTCCTACTTTGATTCAACGCAAAACTAAACTCCCCCAAAAAGTCACCATCACCTTAAGCCACCTTTTGCCCAAACTCAGCCATCATTCTGCTTCTGAATACCATATTCACGCCAATTTTTCAGTTCCATAATATGAGTTACAATCACGATGAGGTTTACAGGGTTGGACTTATGCCCGTTGATGACGACGAGGCCACCACCTCTTCAAATCATAGACGCGGTCCCAGTATTGATAACAAAGCGTTCGCCTTGCCAAGTCGCTCAGACTCAGACGACGACGAGGGCTCTACGACTAGTTCGGTATCTTCTTATGCGGGATCCGCTAAGTCTTATACGAAAGAGGAGTTTTCTCCAGTTGAATATCTCACCGACACGCTGATGTCTGCCATGGACCCAAGTCAATTGGACCGTGTCATTGTTATCCAGGCCCAAACTTCAGGAATGGTGAATGCTAAATCAAAAGAGATTCTACAACTACAGGAAGAAGCTATAAGGCGTCTAGAGCAGCTAAAATCATCTTTTGCCAAAGGTGTCAAAGTGGCCAAACAAGTTGAAAAAGATTTGGAATGGGCACACAGACATACACAGGCCTTGATCAAGAAGACTCGGCTAAACCACCCCATTGAGTTTGCTCAGGCTGAAGAGAGGGTGAGGGGCAATTGATAGTTTAACTATCTAAATATTTACAACTGGGAACCCATGTCTCTGGGCTCCGTCTGAATTCAATCAAATCCGCCAGACCTCGAGATCCAGAATCTCAAATTTCGTGCCAAAGTTGCTTAAGGGGTCATTGCCAAAAGTCAGACTGTGGTTCGAAATACCCTTGGTTAACCCTTCATCTATCCAGAGGCCATAGTGGCCATCACCACCTCCAAGCGATAGAAAATTGGGAGTACTAAAGATGACAAAGTCATTAAGCCCCGTGTAAGGGAAAGCCTGAAACCGCGGCGCGCTCGATCGTGGTATAGTCGAGTCTCTGTTTTTGCGAGGAGTTTTCGCATCAATGTCTTCATCATCTCTAGACTCATTAAATTTCCAGAGAAAGCACTCACCGTTGCCGTAATAGCGCTTGGATTCAGAAACTTTGCGAAAAGGCTCGTTCACATATGCTCCAAACACACAGTGAGTTTTGTCTCTAATCACTAGCAAATATTCGGGCCTTTCGTCCCAAAACGGCTCACAATTTCTATATAGCGTGTTTAATGAAGCACCATGCTTTTCTAGACTGTAAACAAGCGTCCACCTGCTTTGTAATTGAACTGTTAGAGGCATAAGTCCTCGAATATCTGATATTAATTCTTCGTTCAGTATGAGATGCTTGAGTTCGTCGGACCCTTCCAAAACTACTGGCGCAATTGGCGGTACGTCAAACAAACTATCATATTCGTCGTTGTGCTTACTCTGGATATCTGTGCTGCTACTGCTCTTGAAGTAGTATGGCTGAAAGTGAGTTGATGTCTTTCGCGCGAGACTTTTGATGCTTCCGCCCAGGTCAGACGAGCTCTTTGAGATGATGCTATATAAACCAGGAGTGCTTACTGATTGCTTGAGCGTAGAAATTGACTCGCCAGACAACCGCCGCTCTCCTGATTTCTTCCAAGACTTGACGAGGGCCGATTTAGCAATATCAAAGGATGTTGCTAAAGTCGAAAATGCAGAGTAGTTATGAGTTTGTGGATGCCTCCGGTCCAGTAGAGGATTGTGATGGTTACTTAGAGGATGCGGCTGGTAGCTAGCAACGTTCATGATAATGAAAAAAAAAAAAAAGATAGGTTTTGTAGATTAAAACATAAAAATGTAGAAAAAGAAGTTGCAAGCAATCTTTGTAGAATATAGAGACAAAGGTTGATATGAAGTCAAAAAAAAGGTTCGTATTTTTTTTTTTTTTTTGGCCACTCTCAACTGGCCCCCACTTTGCATAATACTTCTCCAGAGGATTTTACGAGCCCAAAAACAAGGGACTTGATACAAAACACATAGGCCTCCTAAATTCAAGCACATATCTTTAGTTTTATTTATTACTAAATAATCATTAATTCACTAAATAACCAGCTACTACATTTCCATCAAAAATTTATGTGTAAAGTATCTTGCTTATATATCGACAACAGCAGCGTTGGCTCTGTTAGCAGCTTCGAGATTGCGTTGAGCAATCCTCTTTTTCTCCACGGCAGCAGTAAGTTCCGCGTTTTTCTTTCCTTGATCAATCTGGCCTGCGAGATGCTCGAAAGCCTCTTCTTGTAAGTGGCTGGTGACATGTGCGAGAATTCTAGCCTGGTTGGCAATTTCGGCCAGTCTGTCAATGACAATACCACTGCCCTTGGTAAAACCGTAGATGACGTATTCCAAGCCGGTCTTCTTGCAGTACTCAATCACATATGGCTGGGCCTTACGGTAGTTGTGACGGGGCATACGAGGAAACAAGTGGTGAATGGCCTGGAACTGCAGACCACCGTGCACATAGTCAAAGTACCAAGGACAATCAACGTCCATAGTAGTTCTCAATTGTCTCTGAGGGAAGCACTCAGCCATTCCAATATCCGCAGTAGACATTGCAAAATGCGACAGAGTGATCTGGGCATGAACAGGCATGGTGCAAAAATGACTGACCATGACATACATAAACTTGTTCCAGCCGCCATCGACGTAACGACCAACTAGAATAATACCATACCAGTAGAACCACAATGAGAGCGCAAGAATCTCAAAGTATCTGAACCAGGCACTTTCACCCTTCTTGGGGCCCTTGCCTCTCAAAAGATAATCCCAAGATAATCTATAAAGGTTGAAACGGCCGAAACAAAGAATGGGGTAGTATGTGTAGTTTTGGAAACGAATGAGAAACTTAGCGAAAGCATCGTATGCAAGGATCTTTTGATAGTAACTTGAGTAGACGTTGGTGAATAGCTTTGTTGAGACAGAAAAGAAGGGAAGATGCTGAATATCGGGGTCATGCACAGGGTCGTTCGTGACGACATGGTGAATATTGTGGTTATTCTTCCACCAGCCAAGCGACAGACCACCAAGGAAATTTGCCACGAGTATACCAATGATATTGTCGACCTGATAGTTATGCGTGAGTTCTTGATGACCACAGTCGTGGGCGATAAACGTGAGTTGATGCCACGCCAAACCCAAAAACACCGAGGACCAAAAATACCACTTCTTACTCAGGAGATAAAATGAGATTGCCGTCAACAAACTAATACGGCAGAACTCTCTAAAGTAGCCCCAGTAGTTACACTGAAACATGTTGAGGTCCTTCATGTTTCGATGCAGCGTTCTGAACTCGCTGATGACAAAAGCCTGGGTTTCTTGATCGAGAGAAGGATACCGCTCCAAGTCCCGCTTGAGCTCTTCGGATTCAATTTCTTCAACAAATTTGTCTCTCGCCTCATCATACGTCTTCGGCTGTGTTGATTCCACAGCCTCCTTGAGCGAGGGAACTTTTGAAGTCTTGTCGCATCCAGAACCGCAGACTTCCGCATCTGGGGGAGTCAGAGACACACCTTCGTCAAACTGAGACTCTGCCAGCTGTTGCTCTTTGGTTCTGAACACGCCACCTTGAATAGGAGGTAAGAAGGAGTCCCACGGAAGCTGGACTCTTCCAATCACAAACTTTTCCATGAACTTCATCGTTTCGTCTGAGTGATGACTACACAAAATTGTTAGCGCTGGTTGGCAATAAGATCAGAGTCCACTACGTACACTTCGATCTCGAGCGAGGAATCTCTGCCAATAAAATGGCGGACAAGTAAATCACCACCGGGATGACTTTCGATCCATTTGTTCATCTTGATCACCTTGCCGTTGTATATGGTGATAATATTGCCCCTGGCAATCATGTCCTCAACATCGCATCTGCTGATAATATCGTCTCTTCCCATTGTGCCGGTTGTCAGAGAGTATCTGATTGTCAACGAGAAAATTCAGAAAAACGGACAGGTTGAAGAAAAGAAAAAAACGTGGGAAGACCAAAGATTTATAAAAGAAAAAAACTCAAGCCGAAAATGCAATCCTATGCAGTAGCGAATATGAAAAAAAAGGGTACATGAACCAAAAAAATAAAAAAAAATAAAAGTCAAAAAAAAAAAAAACGGAAAATATTACATGTTTTTTTTTTTTTTGTCAACAAACGATTAATAAACGAAGTGACAAAATTTCTTGAACAGTATCCTTGACAGGTAAAGACTGGAACAATCTTCAACATAATTTCCTTTTCAGGTTTACAGCAGTGTGAAAAGCCAATGGATGCTAGAGGGCGTCACCAATATAATTAGCAGGAGCAATAGCCACAAAGCCTGCTGCTGGGACGTCGCATACAAAAGAAGTACTATAGGGCCCATGCTGTTAGGACAACTTCAAGACACGCAACAAGTCCCTATGAAGGTTTCTCTGCAAGCTCCCTAACTCTGACAGCATCCACTGAGCTTAGCTTCTGCACTGGGGTCTGTGTAGCAGAAGTAGCCTGTATAAAGAAGTCATGAAAAGGAAGAATTATGAGCTCAAGTCTCATCCGACTCAGCGGTTGACGGCTAGACTTTAGTCAAAGTTAGAATTTCTCGTATCAGGCTTCCCGAGACAAATAGTTTACGCCTCCAATCCCACGACGGTATTGTAAAGTAACTATTGACCCAGTACCGTAGTCAATGCAAATGCACATATATTCACTGTGGTGGCGATAATGACTTACTTTTAAGCTTTTTTGTCAAAATTATCATGCATCTCGGCCTGACTGTCGGGTCTTACAAAACGGGGCTTAAGGAAAAGACTCCTGGCTCTAAGCATGTACATGCTAACAGCGAACAACTTTTCTGGCCTCTTCCTATACACTAAGGCCATAAAGTCTTTTTAAGACTTCGCAATAAAAAACTAACTGATGTGAATAGCTTTTATTTTTATTTTTATTTTTTTTTCGAAAATATTTATTTTTTGGCATCATGCATTGCGTTTCTTGTAACTTGAATCCGAAAATGTTGCCCTATTAAAAAAAGGGAAGAATCAAAAATAACATCGTGCTTCTGAATAATTAGGTAAACTGCCGTAGAAAATACTAACTCCTTGAGCAGCATGTTTTACTGGGAGAGATGAAATCACGAGTTTAAAATTGAGTCCATAATCTTTTTTTATCAACTTTTCGTGGAAGTATCAAATACTTCATAGTATAGAATTTTCACCTTATGAATGATGCTAACTTAGCTCGTTACCAGACCCTTTCCAGGGCGAAAGCAAAGTGGTACTCACCTTCAAAAACAATCAATGCTCAATCTAATTTCGGGAGGGTATAAAAAATTCACTCAATTTGTCAGTTTATGTTCTACCGCTCCACACCGCCAGTACAATAGACTTGTTCAATATATTAGTCCGTCACTATGCGAAAGCAGGCTGCAAGGTGACAAAAATAATTGTTTCATGTATGGCTACATGAAAATTAATTAGGTACAAACATACGTACTGTAGCAGCCGTAATATGCATGACTTGCTGTAGGTTGTCGCCGTCCAAATACATAGAGCATGAAAATGTCAAATGTTTGTCAATCTTCGGGCGTTGGTAGGCTTGATCTATAACTTGCCGCTTTGACCTGTGAATAAAAATGACCGAAAAACCTGCAGCCCTGTAGCTGGTTTGTAGGTCTTCAGGGACTCAAATTAGTTACAGATGGAAATTGACAGCTACCAAGGGTTTAAATGAACGGAGTCAATGTGTGATCAAGTCATTTAAAATTGGGGATCTACATCCCTGCCATTCCAGGTTTTCAGCTATAATTGTTAATACATGTCTGAGGGCAGATGTCTCCTCTTCAGTTACTCGTTTCGGATAGCGAGCAATTATATTATTTTTTTGTTCTTCTGTTAAAATCAGCCCAGCCAGACCTTTCGAGAATTGTAGTTGTGCATCGCATTGCTCTCTGACATGCACTTTGGCGTGCGCATTACTAACTCGGCTAAACAATGATTTGACAAGATTTTGCCGTAGCTAAAATCAGGTCTTGTTTGTTACCACATTGAGCTGACTTACTAGGTAGAATAAGCGGACCATCAGACGCTGGCGCAAGCTGCCATTACAACATCTTGTTTTCTAGCATTCCCAATAAATAAAATTCTTAGTCTTTTAGGTAAGCGTGATAGCGGATAAATCTCATTAATCTGGAACTTGTAGGGGCAGTTAAATGATAAAATAGTCTCACGACTTTTTGAGCTTTATAAAAATTTTCAGTTTGAGACAACCTGATCAAGTTCTAACTTGCCCATACAAAAGAATATCATATGTTCAATACTAAAAAAAAAAAAAAAAAAAAAAGATCGCCGACTGGTACTAAATTATCTGAACAAATCATTACTTTAATGTGTTACCATAATAACATTTCAGAACATTGCAAAAAATAGTTCTGATATCTTTCTCGCTCTTTTTCCCACATTAATGAGACCTTAATTGACCAAATTCTCCAGTAAATGTGTTTTCCAGAACACTATCGTTCATAAAAGAATCTCTGACTCAGATAACTTACTACAAGCTTACCAAATTTTTTTTAGATAAGTTTCTAGCTATTTGCGAAAAGAATTGAACATTAATGACTAATAATACCAGCTGTAACGCAATATATCGCGGCGCCTACTCGGTATGCAGTTATTTTTCAATGGACAGTAAGAGAAAATTAGAGCCTAGTCATAAGCCAGCCCAAGACCCTAGAATATTGCAGCTTTGCTAGACTACCTTGGGACAACATTTTACTTTGCCTCTTATTTAAGGGCCCTGCTGCGAGAACATTCATTTTGAACATACCTTTATTCTAACTTTGTGGCATAAGCATTCTCTGAGATTGTGAATGAAATAATTAAAGGTTGCAATTCATCTAAGTCGGGCTAGCATAATCTCTAACGCTGACCAAAAATATATCTTTCTTTTCCCCCCTTCAAAACTCCAAGCACAATGGCTTGCGATTGTTTGGTTTATTGAAGGCAAATCCCAACATGAAAAAAACGGTTTATTTTTTAGTGAGACAGAAATATATATAAAAAAAAAGTAAACTGAAGTAATTTTTACTGGTCTTCGTTTATACTTTGCGAGTCATAAAGTTGAATAATATAAGAACGTGGAAAATATGGCATTACTCGACATTTGATAGCTAGCGGCTAGCAGATTTTATTTATAATATGGTGGGTAATTATAATTTGAATTTGATTAAGATCGAGAGCATTATGATAAAGTTTTAATCCTTCCCAATACAAACAAAAGAACTTGAAAGCTTCAATTTTTCAGGCTCCAGACGTGGACTACATTTTTATAAGCTAAAGCTGCTTTAGATGAATTCGATCTTAAAGTCAGAAAACTAAAATTATTGAACACGAGAATTTGACCTCAAAACAAAATCTGACAACTGAATTTTTTGCATCATTTTTTTTGAAAGTTTGGATTCAAATTTCTATCAAGTTAATTGGACTTTAGTTAAGACCCAGGAACGCCGATGTGAATCAGTTCATCATTTTTGTCTTTCAAGAAAAGACTTAGTTTTCAAACTAACGTTTTCATAGTATGAATACATAATTACTAGCACTATATTGCTAAGCTCAGAAAGTCTAGGTCTGTTCAATTCATACGGCAGGGGTTGATTCGGAATTTCACAAATTCTCGCTTCAAACATTTGAGAAATATAGATTAGTCAAAAAGTTGGTATGGATCATCCCAAGTTATGCCATAAGCATTTAAACTACCACTTATTATTGCTTTATTGTTCTGTATTTCATGTGCTAAGTAATATCTAACATTTGAGCAGTCGCCCCTAACGGTTGCAAAATAATCAAATGGAAACTAAAAAAGAATATCTGTAATCTCTTTTCTAGCTTGAGCTCCATTCAAAAAGTTTGCTAACTAGCTGTTTGCCTTATAACTAATTCAAGTATTAAGGTTTTTAAAAATAGTTTGTAGGTAATATAACCCATTTCATTTTTGACGTTCTATAATAAAACATTTCATGAAATAACTTTCATTATCCTGATTTTCAGCAGTCATCTAGCAAATAATTGTAATATATATAATTTTAATAAATATATATAAATAGATAGATAGATAGAAAATCTGTTTATTGTCCTAATATCTAGAAGTTAACAAAAATAAAAATAACAAAAGTATATAAAAAGAAGACATATAGCTCTAACATTTATCTCAATGAGACTGACTAGGTAACGCTCTTAGCGCGTGTAGGGGTTTCGACATTTGATGACGCCGAATTCACCATGATATATATAAACCTAAAGTTTTTTTTTTCTTTTTCTTGAAGGAACATACTCATTTTAATACAATTGATAGAATAGGAATTTTAATACTTATGAAAAATAATTTCAGTTTTTGATAACCTTGGTTTTTCTGAAATTGGTAAATATACTGAGAAAAGCCTGAAATGTATGACAGCTGGGAAGTGACGATTAGAAATTGGCATATGAGAAAAGTTAGTTTAAATATGTAAATTTTTTTGATATAAAAACTAAGGCAAAAAAAATCTAGAATCCTGGTTATAATATCCAGAAGTTTGGTATATGGAAAAGCCAGAATGTAAAAGGTTACTCTAGCCTTTTTCAAGTTATTGTACTCTGCGAAACGAGTACTTCATTTTTTAAGAAAAAACACTATGAAATGTTTCTAGCTGAACACAATTATTCAAGAAATTCCGGTAACAGACCTTGATTGGAAAGAGTTTTCAAGAATAGTTAAAGTAGCTTAAAATATGGCAAGGCCTGATATCAATAGGGCCTTTTAGAGTGTGAGAACAGTTGCCACGGTACAACTCGGTCATAGCTTCATAGAGGCTAATACAGTTGTATTTGAACTGAATACATTTATTATCTGACTTTTTCAAAAAAAATTGTGTCAAACAATTTAAAGCTACTAAGTTAATAGAAATTAATTAAGTTATAATGTAAAGTACAAAAATAAAAATAATCTGAAAGTAGCAAAATTATGTGATAATATTTTACTTATCAAATATTAGAGCAAGATAAATTTCATAAAAATCGAAACCACAACCTAAAGAAAAGAGAAAATTTTGCAAACCAATCCTATATTTTCTTTACTATCTTTATATTTTTTTCGAACGGGTCTAGCAAAATATAAATTATTGATTCATCTTCATTGAGAACTATTTTTCTTTTCAATTTTAAACTATGGAATCAGCAACTAATTTTTTTTTAATTATACGAAATGACAAAACCCACTATTAATGGCAGCTTGAATTCTAGAAACAATGTTGCACTTTGTTTCAAGGTCAAAAGGCTTTTTTGCAACTTAACTCCTCTGAAAGAAAAAAAAAAAAATTATTTATTGCAACATCCTCCTTATGATCGCCATTATTTTCAGAGCTGCGGTTTTAATGACTTTTGCAACTATTACATCTTTTGTGGAAGCTTAAATCAATGTATGGAAATATTGAGTAAAAGCAAGGAAGTCGTTTTCAAACCACTTCTTCTTACCTTAGCTTTGCTCAGTGAACTCAATGTTTTTGCTGGTAACGGAACCAAGGCACCAGATTTCATCCAACATGAAAAGTCTACGTCTACTTCTTTTTCTACACAAAATAGGAGTTTTATGACTAGAACTCAAACGTTTTTTTCTCCAAATCATAAAAAACTTTATCAAAATCCAATAATTGTCTGCTGCAACAACTTTTCACTTTCAGCGTATTGGTTTTTCTGCAAAATTTGGAGATTTACCATCTCGGCACTTTTTGTTTTCCTGTTAATCAAGCTTTTGGAAAGTATGTATGTCAATGCTGGCTCTCCAACTAATAACTATGCTCCTGGTTTAGTTAATTGCCCTGATAATCCTTCTCTTGTGCGTGTTGGTAATAGCCTGTCTAATTCTGAAATGGCCTACATTGATGAACGTCGCAAAAAACACATTCATGGTAATCTTGTTAGCTTTTTCAATCGAATCTCAATTCCTGGATTTAACGCACAACAGTTTTTCAATCCTGATAGAGGATTCGAAACAACTTTAGGATTGGGTATGGGTGTGTCAGGAGGCGGGTTTCGTGCTATGCTTACGGGGGCTGGCGCTCTAAAAGCTATGGATATTCGCACTCCTGGTTCTAGCGAGCAAGGTCAAATTGGAGGCCTGCTTCAGTCAATGTCCTACATTTCTGGTCTTTCTGGCGGTGCCTGGCTCATTGGCTCTGTCTTTATGCAGAACATGCCAACAATCCAACATATTACTTCTCCAAATGGCCCCTGGGAGCTAGAGTTCAACCCCATCACTGGTGATCGAAAAGGTGAAAAATCATTTAACATTAATCTCGAATATGATATTTTGAAGACTTTTGCCGTTGACGATAAAACAGGTTCTAGTGCTCTAGCCCAAGAAATGAGAGATAACAATATTTTAGATCGGTTTCGTATGGACAACGCTATAGAGTTAGCTAGGAAACCCTTTAACAACGTAAAACAGCCTCTGGAAAATGTTAGACAGTACTATAGCTCTTTATATGAAGAGATAGCCCCCAAGAAAGCGGCTGGCTTTGCACTTTCTATCACTGACTTTTGGGCTCGATCTCTTTCCCGCGCGTTTCTCGCTAAAAATGTTGATATATCTACCAGTTGGTCCGACATTATCAATTTGCCCAGCTTCAAGTCTCATGAAATGCCATTCCCTATTTTAATTTCAAATGCCGTCGTCCCCAAGGTTTTAGCTGATGCCAATTCTTCCACCATTGTTGAGATGTCTCCGTACGAGTTTGGGAGCTGGGGTCCTACTATCAATGCGTTTGCGCCAATAAAGTATCTCGGGACCAAGTTATTTGGAGGTAACATTGTTCCAGACGAGAACGGTGTGTTAAGTTGTGTCGAGGGCTTTGACAATCTTTCATTTATTATTGCTTCATCATCATCTCTGTTTAACGATCTTGCTGCCATGGGAATGAAACACCTTGATGGTTTTCCTCAAATTAGATCTGTTATCACAAAATATAAACAACTATTGAATATCTTGAATACCGACAACAGCAATATCAAAAACAACATGGACTATGCACTTTACTCTCCTAACCCCTTTTATGGTTTCCATAAAGGTATCTCTCTCCCAGCTCCTGCGGATTTTAAAAAGGGCCTCCATAGTGATGTGATTACCAAAATTAAGGAACATGGTAATGCTTACACAAATTCTGATACTTTGCACATTGTAGATGGTGGTGAGGATGATCTCAATGTTCCACTTGACCCACTACTAAGACCAGAAAGAAAAATGGACATGGTAATTGCCCTTGACGTTTCTCTCGACAAAGGCTCCAAACCTAATGGAACTTCTATTTTCAGGGGTACTTGGAGATACCACGGTAAGGAAGACACTCACAAAATCTCATTTCCCATAATTCCCAAGCCGGAAGTTTTTATTGAATCTGGTGCCAACCTCAGGCCGGTATTTTTCGGATGTGATCTTGAAAAGGATTATCACAAACCTGAGCTTCACGGCAGCAATCTTCCTCTATCTGAATATCTTGAAGGTCAGCATGAGAAACTTCTGCCCAAGCCTCCGTTGATAGTCTACATACCGAATCATGTGGTTTCCTATGATTCCCAGCAGCCAACGACAAGACTTATTTACAATGAAAATGATGTGCACAGAATGGTACAGAATGGTCACGATATGTTCACTCAGAGAAACTCGTCGCGCTGGGCTTCTTGTTTAGGTTGTTCTATGATTCACAGAGAATTTGTCAGACGGGGCGAGGAATTGCCGGAGTTTTGTCAAGGTTGTTTCCTGGAGTACTGCTACAAGGTTCGATGACCAAATGATTGACATGCTGATTTAGAGACTGAAAAACTGTTTGTAGATAATGATGTATTGGTTTGTTTATAATGCCATAATTTAATTGCTGATTGTATAATAATAATTGTGTCATCATCATGACTGTAACAAAAGTCTTCTTTGAGAGCTTCTCTCTTGCTCTGGCACAACCTCGACACCTGGAATTGCCATCCGACTGGCTGGTGACACCTATAAAAAAAAAGTCAGTTAGCAAAGCTTGAATACAGTCACAAGCAAACACAAGACTTACTCTTGCCGCAGACCAGCCCCATCTGAATCCAAGTTCATGTGCAAAAATCTCGCCAAATCCCAACATCATGCCGTTGATGAACGGTAATACAAAGTTTATTGCGCCAGAGATCAAGATATCTTTGACTGATGGAATTGTCGGTTGAGCCGAAGCAACAGTCAGAGCATTGTTCTTAGACTTTCGGGGCGGGGATTGACCACGTTTAGCCATATCCTCAGCCTTTTCGGCCAGATCATCCATATCAAGGTCTTTATCCTTTTCTTTTTCAAGCAATTCCTCGGTGACGCTTGAGTCAGCCTCAGCGCGGTTGCTGGGGGCGCCGAGATCAGAGTAGCCGCTGTCAAGGCCAAATGGGCTGGCGGCAGGTTCGGTTGCGTTTGGACTAGACATGATGATTTATAAATGGACTGCTAACAAATTGTAACAAACAAACGAACAAACAAAAATAAAAAAAACTGAATGAACAAAGACTTTTGTAATAAGTCAAAATAATGTTTAAACAGTTTTTACCAGTAACCGGAGATTCGGAATCAGTTGTTGATGCTGAGAAGCTTGGAGGTTTAGAAAACTGGAGGGCAAGGATGGGAGGGTAACATGACCTGAGTACAAATACAGGGTTAGGTTTTGAACTCTTCTTCCATCATCATAAAACAAAGCAGTTGTGATCGCGACTACAAGGAACCATGTTTTCCTGTAAGTGAGATTTGACTGAATTGGCAAAACCAGGGGCCATAAACAATTGTTTTTAATTTTTTTTTACTATTTTGCGTAGTTATTAGTGAAACGTGCAAGTGTTCACAGACTTAGAACATACAGTAGCAAAAAAAAAAAAACTATAAACTAGCAGATGAAAAATTCATTTCTCGTTTTAATTAGTATAAATTTTCAATATAAATATTTCAGCTTTTTTCATATAAAAAATTAATAGTATTTGTAATAACTATAATCTAAGCTTTGTTGAACAAAAGTGCTTCCTCATGTTCAGCAGTCTATCGATTGACTAACGACAGGCTTTATTACTGCCATCGCCTCTTGGCCTGCTTTAGGCTTCTGTTTTTTTTAGAGGAAAATGATAGTTGACCACATATTTTACGTGCTAGTTGCAAAATGCAAAATTAATAATATAACGAGATCCGCGTCTACATATATAATAAACGGCGATAAGATGCCTCTAAGTCTATCATAAGTGGATCTATTATTTGTGTAGTTTATTATATGTCAAAACTTAACTAATAATGCATTTGGAATTTTTATCCTTCTTTCCACGTCTTACTGGTTTAGAAGGTGATGATATAGTCGAAGTTATTGGGTATGGTTGCGAAATTATTACAGGCTTGTTGGGGATTTCATGCTTAGTAACAGATGATAGAGATGCGTTTGATGCGAGCGCTCGCAACCGCTTTGCTGAAGTTGATGTGCGCAACGCAGCTATGGGCTTGGGCATCTTGAAAGACAATTTAATTGATCTTTTGCCTTGGGGAGATGATGCTGATTTAATGGCGGTGATGTTAGCAGAGTGAGCATTGCTAGAATGTTGGGGTGCATTTGGTTCGCGCAACGAAGTTTCAGCTTCAAATTGCTTGCGTTTCTGTTTTTCATGCTTCTTTTGCAACTTGTGGAGCTGCTTCTTGGTCATTCCGGGTTTGGGCGGCAAGGTAACTTCTTCAACTGGTGGTTCAGGAAGACCCAGATGATCAGCCAGAACAATAGAAATTGATGTGTTAAACACGTTGGAAATTCCTTCTGATAATCTGGCAGAACACTCCATGTATCTATTTGCCCCTATTCTTTCGGCCATGGCCGCGCCCTCTTCAGGGGAAATAAACCCAGGCATGACCTCATTAAACTCATCCGTTTTCCGAAGATCTGACTTAAGACCAACAAGTATAAAGGGTACTTCTGGACAAAAGTGATTTATTTCTGGAACCCATTTTTCAAGAACGTTGTCTAGCGACGTTGGCGAATCTAGGGAAAAACAGACCAAAAGTATGTTAACTTCTGGGTATGAAAGCACTCTCAATCTATCGTATTCTTCTTGACCCGCTGTATCCCAGAGGGCTAGCTCAATGAGTTTGTTGTCAGCGGAACGAACGTTGGTCAGATAGTTTTCAAATACAGTGGGAATGTATGTGGTTGGGAATGAACCATATGTGTATGTGAGCATGAGGCAGGTCTTACCACAACCCCCGTCACCCACGCATACAATTTTGATATGGTAGTCAGGACGTTCATCTGGAGGCTTTTTCAAAAGAGTATGCTCTTTTAATTTGGGAGACGATGCAATGTGTTCTTGTAGCTTCAAATCAGTATAGGATGACGATGCAGACTTTGAAAGGAAAATTGGAGGAGGAGAGGCTAAATTTTCTTGTTTTGTTGGATGAGAAGAAGATAATTTATGAGGAATGGCAATAGCAGCCGTTGAATTCCTTATAGGTGCCGTGCCAAAAACACGATGATGCTTAGCTTCAGAACTTGGTCGTTTTGACCCTGGCTTGGAATCACTGCTTGTCCTTGTTTCAGATTCAGATTCAACTTCATCGTTGGGAAATGCCTCTTTACTAAGAGGCGAAATGGGCCGTAACGGCGATACTGGACGGAGTGCCAAGCGGTCGGACTCAAAAGATCGGGGCCTGAGTGCTGGTGAGCCGGAAGCTATAACAATGTTGGCATTAGACGAAACTGCGTAAGGCGCAAGAGCATCCCATACTGGCATAGAATCTGAGTATTGAAGCTGAGGACTAGCTGAGAGTTTTGGAGAGTCTTTGCCACCTGCCTTTCGTTTCTTGTTGTGGGAATTAGACGAAGACGACGACACGGATCTGAACGATGGAACATTCGCCTCCTGGTCAATTACATTGAGACTGGTGTTGCTGCCAGAGAAGTTGGTCTTTGAATTAGACGAAAAAACGGAAAAGCGTTTCAAAGATTGGTAAGGCAAATTAGAAACAGCTGCAGAAGAAGATGCGTCATTCTGGTCGATTTCTCCTTGTGGAATAGGGAGAGGACGAGGTGGCATCTCCAGCGAAGGTTGGGAGGAGTGGTTAGGCTTGTAGGCTGCGGTTACCGATAGCTTTGGGTGGTCGTGCAAAACAAGTCGTAAAATGCAATAATGATGTTTCTAAAACAACGTATATATTTATATGATAATAAAAAAAAAAAGAGAAGAAGAAAATAAAACGCTTTTAGAGGATAGGAGGAGAGAAAAAAAAAAAAAAAAACGTAGAACAGGGAAAAGTACTTTGCAGGGTGGGAGGAGGGATTTTGTCTAAATTTTTCAGGCCTGGCCAAAAAGGGACAAACAGTTGTTTATACTTTTCCTTTTTAGGAAAGAAGTTGACGTAAGTACGGTAAAATCTGTATGAAATCTCTATGTTCTCTGCGAAATCTGGGAGGTTTGTGTCTTCTACCAGCTTCGCTGCTGCCCCTTTGATCGCCATCGAAACCACCATTGTACGCAAGTCGAAATATGCGACATGAGTTACGAACAAGCCAGAATGTCGTAAACCACCTACAAAATCCACAACAAAATATCATTACTACCCAGCGTTCTTTTTAACAGGAACAATAATAATAAATAGAGATACATGATCTGTGCCATGGCACTGTCCTAGCACCGGCTGTACATTGAAAAGACTTACTTTTTTTTTTTCGGCTACTTGTCACTATCAGCTTTTTGCTTTTTGGTAACGGGTTTGTCTGATGTCTCACTTGTCAACGGCTGCTGGTCTTCTATCTTTCTTTTCGGCTTCTTTTTTTTGACGAGCGAGGAAATGTCGTTTGCGGCAGAAGCACCGCCCTCCCCTAAAACTGACGCAAGTTTCAGCTTCATGTCCTCAGACGCGTCCTGGCCAATAAGCCCCATCAGCACATCGGCCTTTTGTTTTTCTAACTCTTTGCCCTCCTCAGCCTTGGACTTTTTGAGTTCCTCTAGACGCGTTTCCAAATCTTTAACCAGAGTGGCGTCGTCAGTCGCGGACTCCTTCAGGCGCTCTTTGACACTTTTAATAGCAAGCTCCATGTGATGGATAGCCTTGTCCTTGGAAATGGGGTCTTCCACACAAAACTCGTATGCCAGTGAAAGCTTGAAATGTGCTTCCGAGATTAGCGACGATGCGACGGGGTAAATCTTTTTCTTCAGGTTAAGAGATTTTTCCAAGTCCTCTGCGGCCTGCGGAAAATTCTCAGACTCGAGCGACACTTCGCCCAACAAGTCGTATACCTCGGCCAACTTTGTCTGCAACTTTTTAATTTCCTCTGAGTTCTTGCCGGCATCAGCTGAAAGTACATCAATTTGCTCCAAGAACAAAGCGCGAGAAATATCTAGCAGCTCCCACGCAAGCTCAAAGTCGTCTTGCGCTGGTTCGTCTGCATCTTCTTCCTCATCGTCATCATCTTCAACGTCATCAGCCAACTGAATATTGGGATTAGACTCCTTCGTATCAGCGTTGCTCTTGCTGCTCTTCTTAGCTTTATCGTCGCTACCCTCTTTATCTTCTTTGTTGGCATTGCCTCCAAGGACGTCAGATTTGCTGACGCCAATCTGAAACACGGCGCGTCCATAGAGAAACAGAATGGTCGGATTGTCCTTTTCAAACTTGACAGAGTGCAACTCACTAGCTTCCGAAAACTTTTCAGCGGCAAGCTCGTACTCTTTGAAAGCATAGTGTTTCGATCCATCAAGAATTAACTTCTTAATCTCAGGGTTGCCAAAGGCAAGGTCAGAATCGGACTCTATATTATCGGACATGGTGTATCAATTTGACGCGTCGTGTTGAAAAAAACAATAAAGAAAATGAGAAAACGGGACGTAAGTGCCCAAGATATTGACTGTGGGTTAGGTTTGATAGTCTTACTTTGGGTCGTGTTTCGCGTGGGAATTGAAGGTTGGGAGGAAAATGGAGAAAAAAAAAATTATAACTCCAAGAAAATTTGAAAAAACTATCACCAACTCACCATATATATAAATTAACACGATGGCACCGGAGCGATCAACAGAGCCTCAGAGGAAGAGAAGAAGAAGAAGAGTTGCGAGAACTGAGGGTAAGTGATATTTACATACAACTGTTTTGTTTTTTAGATCTAAGCTTATTCTAACTGAATCGATTAGACTTCTCAAGTGATTCGTCAGACTCATCTGATTCCGACACCAGCGTCCAGCAGGAACAGAAAGATGAAGAGCGTAAAGATGACACTCAAGACCAGATTATGAATGATGTTAATCTTGAGATTAATGACGAAGATGCTCATCGTCCAGTTGAGCACCCCAAGAGCTTGATCCCGCCGGAACTCGAACTACAGAAAGAGGATAAGGTGGAGACAGAGGAAGATAAGGAAAAGCAGCAAAAGTTCAACGAATATTACCTGACTCTGATGACAACTGGATTTGGTGAGGATTTAAATGCAGTTAGATCTAGTAAGGACTTTACGCCGACGTCAATGCCCATCATCATTCGAGCCCTAAAAGAGGGCATTAACATGTTTGACAAGGAACAAAGAGACTTGATTCTCTCTACTGGAAAATAGACTCTTTACCTTCTTTACGTCTATCATTTGTTTTTGTCTTTTGTTTCATATCATTGTTATCATTGTTATTATTTATATATATGTAGTAGAATATGCCTTGTTTGTTTTTGTTGTTTTCGTTAGTACCCGATCTTTCCACGCAGCTGGCCGAGCAGACCGTAGTACCCGTCTGTACTCTCGCTCTGTCCTGACAAGCCCTGATTAGCGTAGTGGGATCGCTGCTGCTGCTGCTGCTGCTGCTGCTGCTGCTGCTGTTGTTGTTGTTGTTGTTGATGTTGTTGCTGCTGTCTCTGCTGCTGTTCATTGTTGCTTAGCAGATCCTCAATGCGCTTGCGCAAGCTGGCCACGAACTTGACGCGGGCAGAGTAGACACTCGTGCCCTTCCACACTTGCACAAGTTCGCTGAGCCCCTCGACAGCCTTAATTGCCCCCTCAATGTCGTTATTATCCAGCAGCAGCACTACCTTCCGCTCTTCCTCGGTTGGGTTGAATTTGATGGCCCGGCTGAAAACTTGCTCAACTTCTCTCATGCGTTGCCGCACCTTTTCAAGCTGCTGTAACCTTGTCATGATCTCATTCGCAGCGCCGCCGCTAGCTTCTGCCGGGCCATCCACAGCCGTTTCATCCAAGTCGCTCACAAGTCCCGCAACCCCGCTCCGTAAAAGCTCCACCTCGTAGTTCAGCCGAGGACCTGATTTCTTTAGTACGCTCATTGTGTCTTCAAGCTCCCATGTCAGCTCCTGCGACGCATGATCCAGTTCTGACAGCAGTTGCGACGTGGCCGAATGTAATTCTGCTTGCTGGGTCAGTGGATTGTACCCCTCGAGTGATGTATCAAGATAACCATGTGATACTAATTCGGGATCGCTAAAAATTTCAAGTAATTCTTTTGTAGATTTCGGCGCATTGGTGTTAGGGGTTGGCATGTTGGCGCTTCTATGGGTTGTCTTTGCTGATACAGACAAGAGTGCAAAGAGTTTCTTTAATATATATCTCTATTTGGCCTAGAAACGGCCTGAGTCACGTGAATCAAAATTTCACTTCAACAGTCGCAACGCTTCAATATACTTGTCCTTCAACAATTCGATTCACCATGGCTACATGATAGATAAAAAATCTGTTTAATGTCCTTCATGACTACATGCTACATGTTCATAAAAAAAAGATTGATGTGATTTTCATGTAGAATAAAAATTCAATTAAGTACTTTTGATATCTAAAAACATTTTTTCTTGCAAATTTACAAATTCTTGTTGCTAGAAGACACACTGACCTTAATCAAGTGTGCCATAAATGGCTGCAGACTCACATCATCAGTCAAGACAACCGTGCTTCCGCCGTTAGTATTAGTGTAGTTTCCAGGACCAGAAGAAGATCTGCTGGGATTCAACTTTGCCATCAGGAATCTCGCCTGCGAAGCGTTGGCCTCGGTGTCAATAAACCGTGGCAATGGGAAACGATCGACCAAGAGCTCAGCCGCATCAGATCTCGGCATTTGCAGGAGTGCCTTGAAATTTGCATACTCCTCCTTGTCTTGATAGCCCTCGCGGCGCCAGGCTGCAATCTTTTCGCCATGGAAAATGAGGATGTGGAAGAAGGTGTCAAGTAACAAGATTCGATCAGGCTCAACAGATGTAGAATCAAGCAAAACCGGTTCTGGTTCAGTCTTGTTGAGCTCATATGCCGTCAAAGTGGGTTGAATCATAATAGTAGTATTGTTTGTATCCTCCTTGGTAATTTCGTGGCGGTAGAACGCTGTTTCGTCTGGAGAGTTGTTAAAAACCCGTAAGAATTGACTTCTTCTCAGATGGAACATGAATTGAGGAAAGAAATAACTCAATTGAGAAGAAAGCTTGAACGTATTGGGATCATCTCTCACATAATCACCAAAATGAACAAACAGCTTAATGAGAAGAATGTCAATCCAGCGAATAACCTGGTCAGTGGCTAAAGTGTTGAGCTTGAACATGGCGAGTCTAGCTACAATAGCAGCAGCAGCCTCTTGGTCAAAAGACTGTTTTTGGAATTCAGATTGAGTTTGTAATGAAAGAGCCCGAGCAACGGTTGTCACACGCAGTCGGTAGTGTCCTGAAGGATGCTGATAATATGTAATAAACTGCATGAAGGCTTGTGGTGTGGGCTCATTTCCGTGAACCTGAGGAAAATTGGTGCTGACGACATCGTAATAAAGAGCGTAGGTCGAAGAGGGTGATATTCCGCAAAGCTTCCAAGAGCTTGTTCCACCAATCCCAACCTCAGTAGGAGAAACACAGCTTGACTTATTCTTGAGCCCAATGGCTGGTCCAATTAAACCAGAAACCTTGAGCTCTTTAGACAATTTGACTTCCAAATTGCCGCCAAATCCCATAGCCAAATATCCTAAATCATCCTTATTGAAAACCCTCAGGAAACTTTGCTTAAAAATAGACGTTGAAAAGGCATCTGAGAGAACAATAACGCCACCAGTGCTGTTGGGCAAGTAACGCATTTCATCGAGACCAACCTGATCGTAGCAGCCCGCAAAAATATCGACTACGGAACCGTTGCGCGAGGCGCGCTTGCCAAGTGCCTCGTAGTAGGCACATGCTGTCTTATAATGCGGGGCATTATTGCTATCAATGTCGTGATGCGAGCGGATTGTCTCTCTTAATTCAGGGGTCACAACCAGACCTGAACCGCTTGTACAAGGGCCAGCAGCAAATAGCATGATTCTGGCACCGGTGTTTGGAAACGCGGTTTCTAGCAGACTGATAGCAACGTTTAAAGCAACACCGGTGGCACGCTTGGACCGGTTCTGTACAGGCACGTTGAAGGAGTCCTCTAACAACTGCTCCAGCTCCTTCGTCAGCTGAAACTCGGCCTCCTGAACGGGCAAGAGATATCGGGAGGCGGTTAAAAGCGTACTAGATCCCGCACCTCTACCGGAGCGCATATCAGTAGTCAAAAATCCCAAAGTTTCTTGGATCTGCTTGGCCGTGTAGTTCTTTTTTCCATTAAATGCGACAGTCCTGAAACAGTTATCGTAACCCAATTCATGTAGATTGACGTGAGTGCCAAAAGAAATTAAGCCGACAAGAGAGTCTGGAGGAAGAAGACTTAAGCTGACCAGGAGCGAGTCTTTCAAAGCCTGAAAGTTTTCAGATTCCTGGCAGATGTCAACAACAAACAAAAAAATGGGTGGAGCATTGGCCTGCTTCTGCAAAATATATTCGACAGTAGTATTGCTAGGTTGAAGTTCTTGCGGGAGATTTTCAGGAGTCGCAGATAAATAGTGATTAGGTAGAGGGCTTCTGTTTAAGCAGAGGCGACATGTCCAGCATTTTGCACCCAGATCAACGATACTTAATAAGGGGTGATTCAGTTAGCAATTTATTCATTTTCTTCAACACAATAGTTAATTCTTGGGGAAAAAGAAAGTAATGATCTTACCAGTAAGGGTTGATAATAGCCTTACAGTCCTTATTACGACAAACAATGGGCTCGTACGCAAGAGAAGCGAGATTAGGCTTGATGAAGAGCGGAGAGTACATGGATGCGACAGGAACTACGGAATGCTGGGCTTCCTTGACAGTAGAAGGAATTACATTCCATGTAAATCTGACACCATCCTGTTCTTCTATACTTTCGAAGTCCTATAAATTAGAAAATCGGTTTAGTTAATTTAGGAGATCCAATGATATGATAATCTTCATGAATAACTCACCATTACTATTTTGTGTTATAGAAAAGATAGAGAGATCGTACTGGAATAGAGAGAAGTAAAAAGAAAAAAAATAGAAACAAAAAACAGATGAAAAAAAAATATAAACCGGCCAATTAACTATTTGAAGCGCTTAAGATCACAGTAATCAGATTCTATGAGGCGTGAACTAGCGAATCACTTTTGCTGGCGAACGTGAGGGTTTTTGGAATAGGCATTCCAGTATCTCAGTGACAAAATCCTAAAAAAAAAAGAATTAAACGTGGCCTAGAAAAAATTAGATAATCTTTTATAAATATTTGCCGACTAATATATTTGTAAACTCTTATTAAGCTGAAATTACATTTACATAATCAAACGTTTTAAAAGTTAAAGTTAAACTCTTAAGCTTATATTTGATTTCTTATTACCCTAGTCTGTAAAAGAATTTACCAGCCTTGGAAACGTATACCTTTAACAAGGCTGATTGAAGCGAAAAAGAAACAAAAAAGTTCAGTTGAGAATCAAGCTCCAAAGTGGTAATAGCCCGTTTACTACTGAATTATATATGTACTTAAACTTGATTCAGTGAGAAAAAATTTTGAAGCCGAGCGCATAAGCAGGTATAGATAATGCCATGGGGTTGGATAGTCAGCTTGTCAAAATGGTCACAATAACATCATTTTTTATATTGAGGATTTTCTCTTAGCTGTAACTAAAAAGCTTTTTTTTTTTGCAGAAAATGCTCTTTGTATTTGACATGTCAATTCCTGAGGCATAAGACTAAAAATAACAGCATGTCAAGGAGATCCCGTTGATAAGAGTACATCCATCTCATCGCAATGGACCATTTGATCAACAAAACAGTAACAATTTTTTAGAACCAACAAAACATTATCTCTTCGTGATTAATTACAAAGCTTGCTTGTGGTCATCGATGTAGTCTTCAAGAGTAATTATAAAAGTATATAAAAATCTAATTATTGATTAGCCGCTCTTCTCATCGCTGTCATCTCCACAAAGCTGTTATCAAACGACAAGAGAACAAGGAATCAACAAAAACATTTTAGTAAAATAATCATGTCTCATGAACATTAAGTCTCTCAACTAATGAGGAAGCAGACCCCATTCTTACCTTCGGGTGCGATATAGACCAGGAACATCATTTCACCAATACCAGATAATAAAGAAATCTAATAGTGGTACATTCCAACAATTGGTTGGGCTCGTAGGCTAACGGTAATAACAATATAGACCCGTGTATCTTAGAATTGGATCTAGCTTATTATCCAGTAGCTTTAGAATAAAATTTTTTTTTGTAGATAGATGACAATTACAATTGTATTATTTTTGCCGATTTTAGTGTTTGATCTAGATTAATGAACCACATGCAAGACAAGACATGCCTAACAAACAAAACTTCTGCTTTGTATGTTGGGTTAGAGGTGATAGACACGTGTGCACATCAACATTCTTTCTTCAGAAAAGCCAGAATTTTTATTTTACAATCAGAGAGTGGTGGAATGCAATCAAATAGTTCTCAAGTAGATCTTTCATATATTTGTACATTTGTTTTGGTTCAGGTTGTTTGATATTGAGGTCGTCAGCGAAAAGGAGTTTGAAGGGATAGATGTAGATAAAAAAAAAAAAAAAAAAGAAGCCAGGATCCCACGGAGATAGAATATTTTACACATACTCTCTGAGAAAGAGAAATAGGAGAAACTAAAAGATTATTATTGAAATGCCGCTGCAGTAAGCAAAAAAGAGAGAAAGTTCCGATGCATAATGTACTCAATCAAAATTCTTGATCTGCAGCTACCAACGTGTTCAGTTGCTTTTTGCAACGTAGGTCAGCCGTGGTGATTGACGCTGATTATCATGTAAGCGCACGACTTTTTTTTGGCCCACTGTGCTTATTGGTTTAAAGAAAAACCGCTTTCACGCTTTACAAGCACATCTCTATGTCAAGCAATGAGCCATAATTAATAGCATACTATCCCAAAATATTACGAGATAAAAAAAAACTCAAAATGTTAGCGGGTTCATTGACTTAAATAGATATGCTGGCTGATGGGGTATTGCTAATGGCCCATCGTGATCATCCATGAATTAAATTTTTGTTCTTGTAAGCAAAAAAGTGGCAAGCCGTTTATTATCAGCGTGTCGAGCGGTAAGTCCTGATACTAGGAACTGCAGTAGTGCTTGCAAGACGCTGCTGTCTCCGCTGGCCATCGGGGCCCTACATGCATTGATGAAGTAAATGATAAACTCATTAGTCTAGGCTTTGTTATTGCTCAATGGGCTAAAAAAAAAATGAATCCGCTGCAAGTCCGTGACTCGTAGCTGGCTAGCCGACTAACTAAGCGAGCCTGCTTAATTTTTTTGCTCAGACCTGGCTGTGCAAGCTAAGCTGCAACAGCAACTGAGCAGCGTAAGCTCATGTGCTCGTGAATAATGATAATCTCCATGGCAATAAGTTGAGAAATCTTGCGTAGATTCAAAGTATTTAAATGTAGTCTTATACTAATAGTGTTACGCGGTGCATATCATAAAAGGTTTTTTTTGAGCAATCCTGCAACTTGTCCAATTGTAAACAATATTTAGCTGGCTCAATACTCGTAGATAAATAGATAGATAGATAGATAATCAGTTTATTGTTCAATACTCATATCTAAACTACATTTTTTTTTATTTTTAAATCAGAGGTCAGAAAAGCAGCTACCAAAAAGATCTATTGACCTGCCTTACCCATCCTGTAACAATTGCGTGACCATATTACTTATGGAAAATGCATCCGGAAGAGTTTCCAAAGCCCAGCCGCCCTAAACTATCCTTTTTTTTTATTTTTAGTTATTTTTACATTCTGGTGGCGGCTGCAAAAAAGTCTACCGATGACCCTAAAAATTCAACAAGCTTTAAGCGCCAGCATTTTCGCTGATGGTCCTTAATATCTTTTAAACTTGTTTATTATCTCCCCACAGACCTTGTTGTAAAAAAAAAAGGATTGGAGCAATATACTCGCGAGGTAATTAGTGGCAATTAATTAAATTATCGTCCTGGCGGGAAAATAAAAGGATAAATAAAATAAATCAAAAAAAAAAAAAAAAAATAATAATAATAATAAGTGAGAGAGGGAAAACATTGTTTTTTTCTCGTTTCGCTAATCTATAAAAAAACGGCTGCTACTGATGGTAAGAACAAAGGATATAATAATCAAAAACTGTAAACTTTAGCTAGTTATGACGTCTTGTTAGCTGGTTAGAGCCTTTACTCATGGCAGAGACTGACTACAGTTCTACAACCAGCTCTCCTGTATTAAATCAATAACGGTCTGAATGGGTATTGAGGGCGTAAAAACAGCATTGACTTTAGTCCCTAATTCATATTGCGATGGTGGTGAGAGACACGAGCGTTATCTGTCTCAGAATTAAAATTGCAATTACCAACTGCATTCATAGTGAGGGGAAAAAAATATTTGGATTTATAAAGTAAAAAGCAAAAGACAACTCAACAAAAAAACACATTAATAACAATTTATGATAAGAATAATGACAAAAAAAATTTTTTTTTTCAAAAAGAATAGTTGAATAGTGATAGTAAAAAAAGTACATAACGCCTTCTCGTTCATGGCTGGTCTTCGTATGTTGTCTGATGGATTGTCGTGATGATGATTGATAAATATGAGAATAGAAATGTCATAAAAAAAAAAAAAAAAAGAAAGAAAAAAACCCCTTTGTAAAAATAAATAACCGTTCTGAAGCCGTGATAACCTCAGGTTGGCGACGGTTGCAACTGATAGCAGATAGGTGCTCTGTCCTTTTATCACTAAAACTGTAATAGTTTTGGAAGTAAAGCTTGTAGAAAAAAGGAAATAATGCAAACCACCTACTTCCATCTGCCTAACACATCACCGAATATATCCATTTCATTAGAAGAAATTGTTCACGTTAGACAAATCATTGTACATGTACCAGTTTTGCATGTTATAATTGGAAATGCCGGTGTTAGTGTCTTCCAAATTAAATTTAAGAGTCGAGTTAAAACTATCATAAGCATCTCCCAAAGATGACCACACATCAGAAGAGTTTCGGCTGGTATCAATACCACCATTGATAGTAGGCAAGGCAGTGGACGCCTCAGGGTTAAGCGAATCGCAAAAGGATTTAAAGATCTCTGACTGAAACACTGAAGGTGGTACATCGTAGTCAATCACCATCTTAAGCAGCGCGCGGTTGGCGCTTTCGACATTGACATGAACATGTTGATTGTTGTTGTCAGTGGCAGGAACAGTGAAATCAGTTGTAGGCAGATCAAAGGACACAGGGGAATTCAACGTAAGCTTCATGTTCTCGGGAGAAGCAGAGCTAGAAGAAGAGACGGAAGACAAGGGAGAAGTAAAGGTAGACTCTTCTTGAATGCACAGAGGATCTTCGCAATCCATGGTGTTGCCTAAATTGAATTCATCCGTCGATTCTTTAGGAAGAAGCGAGGTATGAGGGACCAAGTTGTGAAGCTGAAAAGGTAAGTCATCTGTCTCGCTATTGCGCAAAGCAGTGTAAGTGTTATATGAGTTAGGCAAAGAGAGACGAGCAGGAGGCAGAAGAACCGGGGTGGCAGGAGTGTCTGTCAGCGCCGAAGTGGTGCTGAATGGGTCAGAAAACTCTACTCCCGCAGAGGTGAGCAATTCAGATGGGGTAGTAGGAACACTATCCATGGTGTCAATGTTAAAGTCAAGAAAGTTTTTAGGGCGAGCAGTAGCATCGCTAACGCTCTTGCTATGTTTATGACTGACAGAGTTTCTTTTTCTGATAGGCGAGGTACTAATAGAGTTTGAATCGAAACTAAGTTTCTTAGAAGAGGAAGAAGAGATGCTAGTAGCTCTAGTAGTTTCAATCAAGTTAATAGAAGACTGGGAGAGCTGTTTAGAGTGACGCCGCGGTCGGCTGGAGTTGGGAGTGGGTTCGATGTTGTGAACGCGAGAAAGATGTCTGATAGGTGCGGCAGTACCGCCTGAGAGCAAGTATGTAGTTTTCTTGTCTTTGCAGATAGAACAGACCCAGACTTCCTGGCCGTCACCGTTGAGGGTGATTCCTTCTTCAGGATTGGTTGTCGAGTAGTTCCAAATGTGCGAAGTTCTTGGTCGTCGCTTGGTGATGTTCTTGGAGTGCTTTTTTACGACTCTATTAGGAGAAACAAGCGCACTACGGGGGGTTCTGGGGGTGGAATCAGATAGCGAAGATACAGGCGCGCAGGGCGGCGTATTTAAAACCAGGCTCTGTTTACGAATGGACGAGTGGTCGTGGGTGAGCATTGTGAGGCTAGTAAGGCTAGAGTTGAGTTAGATGTAATAATGGGTAGCGGTATATCATGAAATGGTAAATTTTTGATTAAAAGAAAAAGAGAAAAATAAATAAATAAATAAAAAATACCAAAAAAAAAAGGAAAGGAAAAATGTGGAAATAGATTTATTTTTATTTTAAAAAAAAAAAACAATCAATAAAAGTCGATATAGCTGTACTCTTTTCTTTTTCTTCAAATGGATTATAATAAGCCATTCATGGCCATGATGACTGCGATATGTGCAGGTAATAAGAGAAAAACGAAGCAGAAATAATATTTTTTGTAAAATCACTTTTGGTATCACAAAAGGGCGTCAAGCATTCACCTGTTCCCAAAGTGAAAGGGAAAAAAAAAAAAAAAAAAACCAATTTCGCTGTTAAAAATATTAACTTTGTATACATAAGACCGCCAATCACGGCCTCAATAATAAGTAAATCATTTATAAAACAAAAATAATGTAAGTCACTATTTTATTCTCATCATATCGTTTCTTTTATTTGTTTCAGCTGACTTCTGTCATTTCTTTACTGCATTTACAAAGGTTTTCTTAGTAGCTAATACTTTTGTGAACCTTTAAATTGACGTGTTTTTTCTGAGTCGAGATATGGGCACTCAGAGATAGAAAAGGAAGGTTTAAGTGGGCAAAATCAAAAAAATAAAAAGAAAAGATAAGAAAAAGAAAAGATAACAAAAGTTAAATAAACGACTAACTAAGCGTAAGCGGGACGATGCTAAAAAAAGAAATTTGCTGTTGGCAAACACTTATGCTTGTACTTTACATAGGTAAACTAGTACTAGAGAAACTAGACCGACTAAGAATTTGAGCCTAGACATGCATAAACAGCTTAAAGTTTATATTACCTAACCAAGAGCGTACGCGTGGACATGATAGACCTGCACACACACGCACGCACCGCAACTTGCCCGCCGCTAATTCAACAATGTGTGTGAGGCCAGCTCGAGCTGTCAATTCTACTCTTTTCACACCTGTCTTACCCACATTCCGAAGTGTGAGAACTTAGCTCAATTTAAAGATGCTTATATTTACACAATGCATTTTAACTCATGTTGGCAATATTTCTGGTGAGTTTTTTTTTTTTTTCTCGCCTAGGTAAACTTTAAAAAAAAAAAAAAAAAAGGAAATAACCTCAACCTATTAAGGTTAAGAGCATCATTTTAAGGTTTGAAGCTCTCTCTCGTGAACATGCATAAGCCATGTGCGAAAAATGCATAAAAACTCACGTGCACGGTGCTCTTATTTACGCTAGACTTAAATAACTATACGGACTAGGGGCTGTCAGCAGAAGTAGATTAGTACAAGGCTGTAGTAGAGTTTGCTCTCTACACCTGCAACGCTTCGGGGTTTCACGATTAAGTACATTTACATGTCAGCAAAAGAGCCAGTAACAGCAACAGGCTGTCTTTGCGATTGCCTGTTATGCCTGCCATAAACAAAAAAAAAAAAACAGCAGCGGCAGCAGCAAAAAGCAGCACCTGCTGGGTGGATATTGACAATTACAATTCGCGCGTCGCTGGGCCCGTGAAAACAAAAAAAAAAAAAAATTGCCAACTTTGAGGAATCTGCGCCGTTGTCAGGCAATGAGCATGAACGGGTTGGATCTGAAGAGCTGTTATCAAGAATGTGCCAGCACTCTGGCAATAAGTTATTCAGCAAAGATCTTGAATACAGGCCTCTGTCTTGAGCCGTGAAATTTAATTTTTGTGTGCTTTTTTTTTTTTTTTCCCTTGAATTTCGCCTGGGTTTATACATTGTGTAGAAATAGACAAATAACGAGAGAATATCTGTTTGGTGCGTAATGTATAGAGTCTATTCTCAGTGGAGTTTTAGCTAATAAAAGTTTTATGAGTGATATAGCTGAGTGCACACACGTGAAAATTTGGGCTAGTTTCTGCTTACCCCTATCATTGGAGTCATGAATGTTATGGCTAACCAGCTCGCCTACATGCTGGCAAGCGAAAACCGGCTTTGTTTTAATTTATTTCTCTAATTGTTATACAGCTGGTAACTTCCAAGAAATATAAACGTCTGATGTCCGTCAAAATCAACGGGTGCCAGTCTTGCGAGGTTTGTAGTAAATTTTATTTTTTCAGTTTTACGCTTGCTGGTGTTATATAAATTCTTGTTCTTCCCCTTGCCCAATCGTACAATGCTAAGCCCTAAATGTAGGCTTTCCGCACCACGGCCGGTAATAATGTTTGGTGGCGCCTTTTTTTTTTTTTTTTTTTAACTCTTCTTCAAATAATTTTGTCATTGCAATACTCATCATCTGAACTCAGAAAGTCGCGAGCTGATGAAAAGAATGGAGTGACTTCATCAGGTCATTTCACTTTTTTTTTCTCATTCTTCAAAAGTTAACTTGCCGTTTGCAAATGTACTGGAAGGAAGCCCCTTGTATATCTATCTATTTGCTCTACTCTCAAAGCCAACTATATTGTAACTTGTAAAACCCAATGTTTGTTAAAATAAATTTAGTATTCGGACTTACATATTCTTTCACCTTCCCACAAATGCAACTGGTATTCTGACAATTGTTCATCAACTACATGCTCAATATATATATATATGAACAAAGCTTAAGCGGGTAAGAATGTTTATTTTATTGTTAATACTGGAGTGCGTAGTGATGTAATAATGAAATCCAACAGAGCTAGCTAGTCAAAATCTCACAGCGTAAACCTGTTGGATACAATAAATCAAATGCATACCAAAATTATTAGTTAATTGGTATCACTAATATTAAGTTATCTGTACCATGCCTGAAATCGTGACTTGCTCATATAGTGGTTTCATTCAAGGAGAGATCATTTCTAAAAGTGGTTGACTGAGCCAGGAACCAAATCATTCGATTGACACTGGTTTCAAATACAATTCTTTTGGCATTTATATGCGGTAGTAAATACGAGTGAAGTTTATCACCTTAGGAAAGGGTTGTTTATGGGTTTTCAAAATCAACAATCAAATCATCAAAAGTTAGTGATAGCGCAAAAGATTAGATTTAAAAACAGAAAAGATCATTCCCGCTTATAACCTAAACTCGTTAAGGCGAACGTAATGATGTGAGAGAATGGAAGCTATGCAAAATAGCAACTTTTACATAAGAGAACAAAAGTAAAGTCCATCAGCACACTTTAGTTGGCTCGCGCATCCTCAGTTTACATCAACATGAACAAATCTAGTTGTCCGTACTATGGCATCGGAGCAGCTGGGTAAAAAGTGTGCAATTTTGAAGTAGATACTAGTGGGAGCAATAACAGCAGCAGCATTGATAGAGTCTCGTAATCATAGAAAGAATGCTCGAGGGTGAGCTTTTAAAGTCTCGGGGCTCAAAAAACATCATTTTATTTGGCTAATATTTGCAGTAGTTGGATTTGTAAGAACAGAAACAACTGCTAGCAACTTTTTTTTTTTTGATATTTTAAGCAAGCTTAAAACCACAACAAGTGGCCGCTTTTTTTTTTTTTTTTTTTTCGTTTGAATACATCCAAATCAGTTGTATCATATTATTGTTCTTTTGCACAATTATTATTTTTATTATTATTTCCTTACAAATTTTGTAATAATTCAAAGTCATTGCAGGCTTTGCTGTTTGACTCAAAGATTTCCTAGTTAAACAATTTCTTGTTCTCGATTGTAGGTCAGTTCTTTTATTTTTCTTAATATCGAGGCTGAACGTATTTCGTCAAAAAATTATAAAAAAATGATTATATTTAGCAAAATTCATATCATTCCTATAAACGATCCAATGGCTTCTCCGCCTATGTACCTCATTTTTGCTCATACATCTGTTAGGTTTGGTACATGTTAGTTGGGCGTCCTAATGTAGATAAACTTTTGACTTTCATTCAAATCCTTCAAAGATTGAGGCCTAGATGCTGGGTTTATTTGACGAAGCTATAGAAGCCCTTAAACTACACGCTACGCTTGTTGACGTTCAGAAGATAGAAAAAAAAGGGGCGCAGATAGGCATTAAACAACTTTGTTTGTTTTTATTATTCTTTTTGCATCCTGCTTGAGTCTGTCATATCGTCTTAAGCTGTACTATTTACACTGTATACACCAGGAGAGAAGCCGAGCATAGCGGCTACAGATGAGCTCGTCAAAAGTAACTATCGCTGACTAGCTATCCGCTTTGAAATTCATCATTAATATCATCGCACGTGCAGTAATCCAAGAGGGCATTGTGGGGAAAAAAAAAAAAAAAAAAAAAAAAAAAAAAAAAAAAAAAAATAAAAAAAA
>JAKUCA010000004.1:0-63541 GCA_030567025.1 Geotrichum europaeum
AATAATAATAATAATAATAATAATAATAATAATAATAATAATAATAATAATATGTTCATTAGTAGGGTAACCACAGCGTGAGTCACGGCGAACGGCAATAAAGTTTCATGTGAAAAAGCGATAACCCGCGCAAGCCAATTAGCTCCCACACAAGGCGATAAACAATTCGGAAAAGGTCAGTTTGATCCAAGGGCGAATAGACATGACAGGGCTGATAAGATACAAAGAGTAAAAATTGGTTGGTAAAAAGGAGATTCAAACAGCATGAGATTGGCTTTGCCTCAGCTACTACGATTGCGCTTATGCGGCACACTGCCAGAACACAAAAGATAATAACCATGATATTACAATATGTACAATGTGGACAATAGTAGTCTTTATTAAAAATAAAAGATAAATTAGTTATTTTTTATATATCTGCTTTAACTAACGGCGCTGATAACTTTTCTCATTTAATTGTCAAGATTAATCATGTTTGTTAGTCTTGAAGTTTTTCTCATTGGCAAAACCTTGCAGAAAGCCAAGACTCAGCCGTGCGACGCAAGGTCATTAACTGACATGCTTTAGTTTCAAATACTCTAATCTCACATAAATCAAGCCAATAAACATATATTTTCTTTTATCAAAGCATGTTAAAACAATTCACATCTATGATTGTTAAATCAACATCATGGTACATTGGTTTTGGGCAGCATATCAGAAAGATACAAAACACCTTAAAAAAAAAGCTAAAGAATTTGGCAATGCTTAGTTTTTATCTCCTGGACATGTTTGGCCCAGAAGTCTCAGAAATTAAACCGTCCAAAATTTCGCGGGCAGACTTCAAGCCTGCCAAGTCCTCTCTGAATCCACGGAGCTCTTCAAGAGTCGGGAATTTAGCTTCGTCTTCGTCAAGTCCGTAGTGATCAAAATCACAGTCATCTGAATCTAAATCATCGATAAACTCATCTTCCTTAAGCTCAGTTTGGGTCTTATAACCTTTGCCCTTGAGGTCTGGCTTAAAGGCCACATTGCCTTTAGTATCTTGGCCAGTTGGTGATTTTGTAAAGTTTCCAGCCCGGTACTGTTCTATTTCCTCGGCCGACAGCTTGAGTCCCTCCTTTAGCACAAACTCAAAAAAGTCGTCTTCATCCATACCATCTGGCAAATCAATATCATCATCATTTCTACTACCTCCCTCATTAGCGTCGTCACTATCGTCGTCCGTGGGTGGATCGTCCCAGTTACTCGAGTCCATCTGTGCAGAAATTTTGTCAATCAAGCCGGGAACCTGACTTTCTATATCCTGGTCTAAGTCGTCGGGCTTGTCATTCATAAACTTTTCAAACCACTCTGTGCTGTCTTCTCGCTGGCTCCAGTGTGACATCTCTTTGTTGCTTGGAACCGGGATACTATCAACAAAAACCTTCCAGTTAAAAGTATCAGTGTAGGACCTGCCATCAAGATATTTGTCTAGCTCTTCCTTCACCTTGGCCTCCTTGAGATTATCTAAATTGGCTTCATTCTTCAGTCGCTGCTCAAAAAGACGCTGCTCGTCAAGATTTGTCTTGATGTATCGGTTGTTTGGTATGCTTGTGAAGGTAGAATAAACAATCTGCTTGTCCTCCTCAATAGACAGCTCAAAACCAAGTGTGATACCAGCACCTAGCACTTTTGAGTAATTGTTCACAGTTAATTTTGCCTTCTCTTTAACATTTTCCATATACCACCGATACAATGAGGGTTTCTGTGACAGCGTCAATGCAAACGTAGCCTTGGGGAATTTCACTGACACTTCTACCATTTCGTTCGTATCAACATGCTCAAGTTGTGGCACCTGGTTAATAAAATAATCGGGATCAAGTTCGTCGTCAGCATGCACTTTTGTCAGTGCTTTCGTTAAAAGATCTGGCCGAGTGTGCAAAGCTGCTGCCACCCGCTTAGGCACCAACACTTTTGCGTTCTGAAAACATGCGTCGTGCCACAGTTGCTTTGAAAATAAAATATATGATTCTTTAAATGCGGCCCTGGTGAATTTATCATTCTCTATCAGCCGTTTACCGTTTTTAATGTATTCGTATGCATCTTGTATCGTGAAACTGCCGTCGACAGAGCTAGTGGCGCTACCGGGGATTCGTTTCAACTGGCCCTCATGCACCCATCCATGGTTCGGGGCGAGATCATCATCATTTACGCGCTCATCCATCGACTCGGACGCGTTTATAAACAAAAGCTCGCCCATACTGTCTGTTACTCTAGCAAACGCGTCAAAAAACCGTAGACTAATCTCGTACACAATCCACAAAACAAAAGAACAGTCGTCCGGGCTATCCTTGCAAAATGTGATTCCATGCAAATAATATCCACCGGCTGCTTTGTTGTAAGCTAGCCGCAGCTTGAATCGGTCCGCATGCCAGATGTATTCTTTCCGTTGAACACTCAAATAATCATCGACAAAGGCAAGGACTTCCAAACCCTTATTTATTTTCTGAGTTTCGTCACTAACTCTAGGAAAAACTACCACAACCTCAATACTATTTTCTTCAGAAATGGTAATGTCAAGGAGGTTTTTTGTTGCCATTGTATTGTGAGGTCCTTCTGTGTGAGACTGAAAATTTCTGACCTGCGATTCTCTAGCCCTTCTTGATCTCTATCTCTTTTTTGTACAGTTGGGAGGTTTCGGCTATCAACTACTAATCCCTTACCCCACTAGACACAAATACTAAGTATTAAGTGGCATTAGCACTTGCCATACAAAATCATCAGCGTTCAAGGATAAAACAGATAATTTACTGGGTTAGACAGTTACAGAGTGTCATTATATATACATAATAATATATTTATTTATGTCATGTTTACATATTGGTTTTGTAGTCTTTAGATGAACTGCCTCCAATCTTTAGAAGTTACAAAGCAAATATCAAATAACAAAAAGATATATTCAAAAATAATTTTTTTCTAACAACTCTTATCTCAAAAAGAATGACAAAGTAGCATGTTTGAACGTGTTTTAAAAGGGCTTTTTTAAGTTTATAGTTTATGAATCATTTATATATATATATATTTTTTTTTTTGAAAAATTCTTTAATGATCTCACAAATGTTTTTGGCATTTCTTACTATTTTTTTTTTCATGAAAAAAAGGAAAATTATTGTTTTCATAAAAAAAAAACCTTTGATTCAAATTTAAGAAACGCAATTTTGGTTTGTTAAGTTTCATAAGCCAATTGCATAGTGTGTGGACTCTGAAAAGCATGAAGAAGCACCAGACGTTTGAAACGTCTAGTTGCAAATGCAGACTCAACAAAGAAAGCTGACTGGGATAACTTTTCTTTTCATGAAGGACCAAAAAAAACCCACCATAAACTTAATATTGAAAATTAAAAATGACTTTCATTGAGATTTGAGATGCAGAATCATAAAAGTAGTTTCCGGTGAACGTATTAATAAACAGAATATTTTTTCCTGTCTAACTTATTCAAGTTATCCAAGCTGTCAGAACAAAAAAAACAAACAAACAACAACTTCATTTTAATACAATCACATAGCAAACAGCACACCAAAAGAGATTCTCGAGAGCTGCAAATGAAAGAAAAACGAGCATATAGAAGATATAAAATTACAATTACTGATGCAAGCAATAATTATAACAGCCCTTCAGAGTGTGTGAATTTACCATGAAAACTTGCAAAGTAATGCTTTTTAAAAATTTCATTTTTTTTATTTTTTCTTCTGGAAAATACATTTTTTTATACATCAATTCTTTTTTATCTTAATGGTTGATAACTGACTTCCTGAAATTGCAAAAATGTGTCATATGTATACATATATATCTAGCTAATGAGAGTTTAGTTTGGACACATTGAAATCTTGATAATATTATTCATCTGCCTAAGCTGATGCATAAAGGGGCCTTTTGAAATTGAAAATAGAGGTTCATGTAAATATAACGAAGGTGGGACAACAGAGTTGAACTATACATAGATTTAAAAATGAACATTACTAAGTAAATAAAATTCGAAAGGGGAACTTCAATTTATATCATGTATTAGATGCCTACCCAAATTAGAGGTTGAAAATTTATGAAAAAAAGTTTTGCGGCCCTGAATTAAATGGGTTCAATCTCAAAAACTCTTTAACCGAAACGACTACTTAAATAAGAAAAATAAATAAATAAATAAATAAACATCATTTGTACCGATTTTATGATTGCATGAATATTTCAACCGTCTTTTTTTACTTGCCTTCTTTTTTGGTTAAGCGGTGGTCGGTTTTAAACATTGTTTTTTAATTTTTATTTTATTTTATTTATTTATTGGATTTCAGTGGGTTGACACCCTCAATGCTATTATTGCTACAATCTCCTTTTAACCATTTGTCTGAAACTGGCCTGTTTTTTGAATCGTATTCAAAGACCCTATTGGCAGAGGGGCATAATACCTGGCTTGACAAAGCAAGATATGGACTGTTTCCTGATCATTCAAAATTCTGCAGTAGACCTGCGGATAATAGTTTTCCTATCAAAAGAGTAGGATGAAAACTTTTGGTCTGGCTGTAGATATAAATCTTCATAATGATTAAGTATTGATAATTTGGCTATAATTTGGAATAATAATGCCAACTAGTTAGGTATAAGTGTCCAATCAAAACTGGGCAACACAACTTCTGATACATGGACAATTATCCCGGCATCAAATTTTATTCAAAAATTACAGGAATACATAGTACGCTATTGATATTTTTATCAATGAGCATTTTTTTTTTATCACTCATACCATACTCAATAAAATTTGTGCCCTCATTTAGAAATACAATTTATGTAAACACGGGTCGCGCTGCATTTGCTCTTGGAAGTTTGTTTTTCGGCCAAATTTGAGACGGCGGTGAGCCTCAAAGCGGCGCTGGAGATTGCGAGACCAGATGGTAAGAAAACCACTACTAACCTGACGTTTGGAAATATAAGTGTGATGTTTCACGCTTGCCGCAGGGGTTTCGTCGTCGTAAATTTGCAGCTGCACAAGGGTAGGGCTTGAGGCGCGCCGGTTAGGTGAGCGGCCGCTCGAAAAGGATTGGCTGAAGCGAACGACTTGGCGCAATGGCTTGCTATCACTGCTTCTGCTACTGCTGTTGCTAACTGCAAGTGATGGGGTAGTCTGACTTGGGCTTCTATTATTGCCGATTTCATGGAAACGACCTGCCACAGAATCAACAGGACTCTGAGGTATTAGCGTCGACTCCAGGCTAGAAAAGGCAGAACTAAGTGTAACTGTAGAAACTTTTAAAATACTTCTGGGCACAATTGTGGAATTGTCATTATTGATTGAGGCGTCACGGACAGGGTTCTGGTTGGAGAAAAGCTTCATCAAAATTTGGCTTACAGAGAGCAGGGGTTTCAATCAGAGTTACCACAACCTACCAGCAGGAGCACTATGAAAACAAATTTTTAGACAAGCCATTAATTTAAAGATTTCATTTGATATATATACCCTTCGCCATGCCTTAGTTCATTTGGCATAGAGATGCTAACCTTTCTTCACTATTGTTGGCACCAGCATAACTCCCCTTATTAACTGAACAAGGAACGTCGCATTTTATTTTATTTTCAACATGTAATATTACTCATTTATGTATACAAAATTAAAGATTTCTTTCTTAACATCAACAATTTAAAGATTAGCAATGACAATACCAGGATGGCCGGGAATAGCGTCCTGAATAACCTTGCTAGTAGGGACATCAACCTCTTCACCGGTGACAATATCCTTACCCTTGCCACCATCAGATTCGATGACAACAACCTGAATCTCTTCAGTGTTGGTAGCAGTAGGAGAACGTTTCAGCAAAGAAATGACGTGCTTAGCAGTCTCCGCCTCATCGAACTGCAGCTTACGATTAAAGACAGTCTCACTGGGCTCAGTAGCCAAACGAGTCTTGAGATGGTTAACAAACTGCATACCACGCTTGATATCACCAAGAGCAGAAACCTTCTGTCTGAACTCAGGGGTGAGAGTCAGATCAGCAAAGTTCTCGCGAACGAGATCAATGTAAGATTGCTGCCACTCGGGGAACTTGAGAGCAATGTAAATAGAGAGCTTAGAAGGAGACTTGGGGTTGAAAGGAACAACGTTCTTGCCCTTCTTCTTCTTCATGTTGGCACCTTCGGCCTCTCTAATAGAACGAGAGACGTCACGAACGTAAGCCAGAGCAGCGGTCAGAGGCTTGTCAATGGGCTGAGAGATCTCAGGGAAAAGAGCGTCCTGAACAGAAGTCTCCCTCTTGAGGACTTCACGCCACATGTAGTCCGCAAAGTGAGGAGCAATAGGAACCAGGAGGAGAGCCTGGATCTCAATGTATCTAAGAACCAGATCAGCATGCATGTTGGTACCATCAGAAGTAGAGTCTCTGTAGTAATCACGAGCAGTCTGGAAGTCGAAAAGACCAGACTTAAGAGCGGCCTTGTAAAGAGCGTTGTTGTAATTTTCCTTGGTCTCAAGAATGAGCTCATTCATTTCATTCTCAAAGGCTCTGTCAATGAAAGAATCCTTAGGACCAGTTCTGAGAGAGTCAATGTTGGCAAGGGTCTCCTCAGCCCACTCCTTGAGAACGTAGAGACGGAGAATGGCGGCGTTAGCGTTAGCCTCGTCGAAGTTGGCATCCTCAAAAGTGTCACCAGCATCGGCGAGAGCAATACGAGAAGCATCGGCACCAAACTTCTCAACAATTTGCTGCAGAGTCATAAAGTTACCAGTACTCTTGGACATCTTTTCGTTGTTGAGGAGCAAGTGACCGTTGGCTCTAATACCCTGGGGCCAGAACTCCTTAGGGAAAAGAGCAGTGTGGCAGTAGATGAAGAAAGTAAGATGGTTAGGAATAAGATCCTTACCAGACACACGGACGTCAAGAGGGTAAAAGTACTCAAACTCCTTACGCATCTTATCGAGCTTCTCCTTAGGAATGGTGGTTTCCTTGACGGTACCTCTGCTGAAAACGTAGTCAAAGACCTCATCGGTCATCTCATCAGCAGTGATCTCAAGCTCACCAAGCTTCTTACCGTAGAAATCCTTATGCAAAAAGTGAGCAATGGTGTAGTAGGCCATGTAAATGGTGGAGTCAGAGAGAGATTCGACCAGGTACTTGGGATCCCAAGGGATCTTGGTACCGAGACCGTAAGTACGGGACAAAGCCCAGTTCTTGAGCCACCCAAGAACCTTCTCAAAACCGTTACGAGTCTCATGAGAGTAGGTGTTCATCCCAGCAAGACATTCCTCAGCCTCAGCTCTCCAGCTATCCTCACCATAATCAGTGAACCACTGGTCCTCAAGGGAAACGATGCACTCATCACCTGATCTAGAAATGACAACACCTTCAGGTTCGTTATAGACAAAAGCATCCTTAGAAGCGATGAGGTCAGCCTTGACCTTGGGCTTGGCTTCCTCAACCTTCAAACCCTTGTAGTCACCAACAAGAATGACACCCTGGTAGAAACCTTCCTTGTAAGCAAGCTCCTTAGCAGTGGCAAGAAGATCCTTATCCTTGGGAGACTGAATCTTAAGATCCTTGACAAGCTTCTCGGCAGTGATCTTACCGTAGGTGGGAGTCTCAATGATGGGGAGAATGTCGGTCTTAACCCACTCCTTCTGAATCTTGTAGTACTCAGGCTTGTTGGCAAGGTCGATGGAGGTGATGTAATCGTCGGGAGAGTCTGAGGGGACACAGGTAACAACACCAGTACCCTTAGAAGCAAGAACGGTCTCCATGGGAAGGACCTTGATGTTGTCAAACAAGGAAAGAGGAGCGGTGATAGAAGCACCAATGAGGGAAGAACCGGGAATCTCGGCCAGAGGCTTGTACTCACCTCTCTTGGGGGTAAGGTTCTGGAAGCTCATGTTCTTGAATGCACGCTCGGTACAGATGAAGTATTCATCGTTACCGGCGTCAAAAAGGCCGTAGGTGATCTTGGGAGAAACGAAGCAGCAAGTCTGACCATACATAGTCTCAGGACGGAGAGTAGCAGCAACAAGGTAAGTGTTCTTACCTTCAACAGAGACAGAAGCGTTCTTGAGGACCTCCTGAGCAGCCTCGGGCCACTCATCAACCTTGATCTTAATACCAGTGTACTCCTGAGGACCAACACCCTCACCACTCTGTCTGTCGTGGTCCATACAGGGCTGACCATCCTTAGCAGAGTAGATAGTGTATCTCTCACCGAACTTAATCTTACCAAGGTCCTTGAGACGGTTCATCTGCCATCTCACAAAGGCGTCGTAGTAGGGGTTGGCGTCAGTGGTAACGAAACTTCTTCTCCAATCAACTCTGGAACCAAAGCTGGTACAGTCACGTTGGCAAAGAGGAGGGAAGTATTGAAGCCAGTACTGGGCGTCGGCAAAGAGCTTGACTTCTTCCCTGGGAATACCGAGCTGGAGGAGAATTTCGAACTGGAACTTAGAACGGCCCTGCTTAGCAGCAGCCTTAGATTTGGTGGCCTTGAACTTAGTGACATCCTCGCTCTTGGCCTTAGCAGCAGCGGGCTTGGGAGCCTCCTCGAGCTCATCCGAGGGTACATTCTGGTCAAAGTTTTCACCGAATTGCTCAATTTCACGAACCAGCTTATCGGCGCAAGCCTTAATAGGCATACCAGTGCAGTGGAAACCAAGAGGGAAAAGAGCGCGCTTGCCCAACATTCTCTCGAAACCGGTGGCAAACTCGACCTTGGAGAGAGTGAAGCAGTGACCGGCGTGGAGGACACCATTCATGTAAGGGTAAGCCATGGTACCGAAAAACTTGGGGTACTTAGATCTAAGCTCAGCAGAAGAAATAACAGAATCGTCGGCAGGGGCGTCAATCTCGAAGGCCTTCTCCTCGGCCCAGAGTTTTTGGTACTTTTTCTCGATGTCGATAAGGGCATCACGACGGGAGGTCTGGAGGAAAAAAATAAGAAGTAATTAGTAAAGTTGATTTGATTTAAAAATTACAGCGACAGCGGGGTACGTACGTTCTCCATGACCAAGGTCTTGGCCTCGGGTTTAGCTCCTGTAGCAGCAGACATTTTTAAGTATATCTAATTACAAGAAATTCTTGGTGAACAAGCGTCAGGAGGGAATAGGTTGCAATTAAAGATCGGAGTAAGAGGGAAATCACAAAAAAATTTTTAATGTGGAAAATTCAAACAAGCTGAAGGTTTGAAAAATTCCGTTCAAAAATGAGGGTTTGGGTTTCTGTTACATTGTGTCATAAATATTGTTTCTACGATCTATCAAACAAGTCATCATCACCGTAGTCGTTTGTGTCCTCCTCCTCGGAGTACTCATCTCCTTCAGATCCAGAGTACTGCGAATCATCCTCATCTTCATCGTAAACACCATAGGCTTCTTCATCACCAATATCACCCATAGTCAATTGCTCAAAGACCTCATTCTTGGCCTGGGAGTCCTTGCTAATGGAGTATCCTCCCTCCACGGTACATCCGGTAAGACGTGATTTAAGACCAATTTTAGCCCCAGAGCCTATCAGACAGTTTTCCAGCTGCACGTCGTCTGCGATGGTTACATTGTCCAAAATGACACAGCCAGTAATTCGGCACTTTTTGCCAATGTTACAGTTGCTTCCAATGTTACTCCGCTTAACAGAGGTTTTGTCGCCCAGCACAGAACCATCACCAACTATCGAATCAGGACCAACAGTAGCAATTCCCTTTTGAGGACGGGGTGCTGAGGGGTCTCTAGTGCGCAGCTTTTCCTTCATGATCCAGCGGTTAGATTCCAGGTACGCAGAGAGGTTGTTGACCCGGATAAAAGTGGATTCGTTAGGGATCAAAGAGAATGCAACGTCCTCGAGAGGCTGGCGGTGCTGCCACGATCTTCTTGCAACGTCTCTGACAACCTTAGTCCAGGATCTCTCCAAGAAAGGGATGTGATTCGAACTGTCAGACAAGATGTCGATAACCTTGTGTGAGCAAAAGTAAATTGAGGCCGACAAAAGATTCGTAGAGACCACTGCATTGTCGTGACGGAAAAGCATTGCTTTTCTCAAATGGAGGCCCTTTTGATCCTTAACGGTCTGACGTGTGTAAAAGTCGAGGAGTACGGGGTGGTTCTTTGATAGCGGCGTGTGAACAGTGTAGTCGGCTAGTATTGATTTCTTATCAATCGTCTCAATGCTATTCTTGTAGTAGAGACCAGTGATAATAGTGTTTGCATCTCTGTTTCTGTGCACATCAAAAATGGACTGGGGCTCGACGTTAGTAATGAAGTCACAGGGCAGAATCACAAAGTCGAGTTTGACCTGTTGAGCAAGAACTTTGAAAAAGTCACCAGTGTGCTTGTTTTCAACACCATAGACGTTAATTGGAACTGAAGATGGGTTGGCCTTGAGAAAGTCTTGCTCGACATAGTTTTTAATCACATTTAGTGAGGCGTTTAAGCAAATAACTGAGATCTGTGAGAAGCCGGCTTTCTGGCACCAAGAAAGAGGGTAGGAAAGTAGAGGTTTATTGGCGACAGGGAGAAGAGCTTTTGGACGAGTGAAATCATTAGAAGAAACGAGTGGCGACAAGGATTTGCCTTGACCACACAAAATGATGGCATGAAACTCCATTTTAGCAGGCTGGAGGATAGATAGAGTCCAAACAGTTGGAGATCGAGACAGATGCGGGATGTACCAGAAGGTGAAGGAGGAAAAAAATTTACCACTGAGATGTGTAAAGGGTTAGGTTATAATTTTAGGTAATCTTCAATAAACATTAGTCATGTGCAATAAAAGATTACACATGATTATAAATTATTATCTTGAAACAAGTGGGAATTTAAAGATATGATTTAGTATTTATTTCTGCTTTGCAATGATATTCAGTATTTTAAGATTTTTTAAGATAGCTTCTGTGAACCAAAGGATGAAGCTGATGCTATGTATATTGTGACTCTTTTATGTGACGTCCATACGTAGCAAAACCACAGTCACTATATAAGATGGAATCAATTCCAGTACGAAGGTTGTGAAAAACTTGAGGATGTACGGGTTTCAACTTTATATTATTTTAACAATTTTAACAATTCAAAGTTTTTAAATATCAATCAATGTATCCAGTTTCAGGAAAAGTTTTTTTTTCAGAATATCTATTGGCAAGTAAATTTATCGATCTTAAAACAGCTACTTTAAAATTAAACTAGGTGGTTTGTAATGAGAATAAAGTCAGAATTTTGAGGTTTTTGTACTGATGCCAATGCTGGCTATTACATGTATCCTGAGTTAAGTGAGAGTGCAAGTTGGCGTCTTTGCATTTTTCAATAGAGTATACCTGATACACCTAGAATTAAAAAAAGGATACCTTATTTGTATATCTTTTTGCTCAAGTTTTATCAAAAAGCAGAGAAATTTGTTTCTAAAGCCAAGATAGCAATTTAGGGCTATAGTAAGACTAAGACGTACGCAAAGGTATAGGCAAACAATAAGACCAATTTACATTTGGATTGTGTATTTGAGACTCAAGTATGCCGGTCTATTCTAGCATCACAAGCTGACAGATCAATGGAAAACCTCCAAAAACTTTTGAACTCTGCATAGTGCAAAGTTTGAGAGCTCAAAAAACCGAACACATCAAAGCAGCACCGCGCAATGCAAATTTCTTTCCGATAGATGTGATGATGATAATCAAACGGTCTACTGTAATCATGTAACAAGAAAATTTATTTCCATTCTTAAGAAGGGACATTTAGTAGGGCCGGCGCTTTTTCTACTTGAAACTCCATTGAGTTGCCCTCCCTTCGCCAATTTGACCTAGCTCCGGCAACGCCCACCAAGCTTCTAAGTTCATGGACTTCTTTCAAGCCTTGTCTTCATGTCTTAATAAAATAGATATTTTTTTACTTTGCAGAGCACAAAAACTTAAAATAAGTTTCCCGCATTGTGATTTCAATGTTTTTCTTGCTACCAATAAGAATATTGTTGCAGTGATCAAGCTTTTAGAGTTTAAAAACTTTTTTTTGCAAGAGAGTTGTTTGATCAAAACAGCTTGTTGACGCCATACTGTTTCTCAATATCTGTTTTGACCTATCAAATCTTATATATGGTAAACTACCGTGAACAGAAGAATTCATTTATGAAGAATTATGCTCCATCAAGTTCTGAAACTTTTGATACTTATTGAGAATAAGTGTTTCAGGGAAAATAAAAAATTGAACTGTTGCTTTCCATGGTTTAAATTTAATCGTTTTTTTTATTTTAAATATACTTTTTAAATTTCCGCATTCACAGATAGGGCTAGCAGTATAAATGGCTAAAGAAAAGAAAGAGCTTTCTTTTTTATCTGTATTGATTAAAAAAAAAAACACTGTGTTATGATATACTGTTTTATTGACTATGACAAGAAAACTAATATTCAAAAAAAAAGTTTTCTCATCTGCGAAATTCTAGGCATGGTTGTGCGTTGAAATGGTATCAGAAAAAAGGTTTTTACTACTACAGTTTGTAACTTTCTTGAAGCAACAAAACCCAAACTTTAACTCGCTGCCACGAGGATATTCAAAGCTTCAGGAAATTGCCCTACAGACTAAAGTTACTAATAATAGTATCACGGAGTTGCAAATCCATCAGCTCCTTGTACCCCTTCTTTCCAGTTAGTGGGGCCAGCCACTCGGAAGCATATCATAAAGTAAACTCAATCAAGTAATTATCTTTTTTTTTTTTTTTTTCTAAAAACCAAAAAAAAAAATTCCCCTTGATATTAATGAGACTAACCAAACGAGGATTCGCTTATCGCGGGTCGAAAGGTCTAACATCGGGGTCTAACCATACGTGCAACTTTTTTCTTTGTTCTTTATCGCTTCTTTCATAACATATAATAGTATTACTTTTAGTCCTGGATTGAGTAAAGCTAGCTTTAGAAAATGCTTTTTTATGACAATGAATAGCCATAGGCCTATAGCTCTCAAGTATCGACAAAATGTTGTCTCTCGCTAGGGATGGTATAAAGATTTGTGAAGCCAGAGTGGATGAAAGCGAGATTGGTTACCACTACTGGACTCTGTTGCGCATAGAAAAACAAACAAAAGCAACACGGTCTTTGCCGCAGAAACGACCAAACCAAAGCTACTTTTTGACGCCAACAGGTTTGCAGAGCAAAAAACAAATGCCATTTGTTTTCGGTTTTTTTAAAAGCCAAGAAAGCCCAGACGCCTAGCTCACCTAGCTCAGTGATTAATTGCTAATTAGTTATTTGTACAATGGACGGTCAATTCTGTTTTTTTCATGCAATGAGATATCTGTCAAATCGTAGCTTGGTGCCGAAGCAGGCAACTAAACACGTTTAATTAACTTGCCGAAAATTTTTACTACATAATTAAAGAAATCCATGTACGGGAAGGGCGTTAGTTCAGCTGTAACGAAGATGCAAAACTACACGAGAATGACGATTGATAATACCAGTTCAAAAATGGAATTGTTAATTGTTTTTCCCTTAGAATTGATTTGAGATTTGAGGAGTTTAACAAGTGGAAAGGATTACCTGAATATTATCCTATCATGTAATAGTTAAAAAGTACGACAATAACAAATTGATACCTGAGAAAGTCATTTGTATTTTTTTGAAAACGCTTTTCCAAATGTACTGAAGTAGTGTTATATACTGTACATCTATTTCAAACGTTTGAAAATTCAATTGTACAAAATTTTATTTGAATGACAGGGGAAAACTTGAGATGTATGATATTTGGTAGGCTAATACTAAAGTTTGGCAAAAAGTAAATTCTCAACAAATCTCTCTAATCAAGTAAACCAATATTGCAAGAGGTAATATTGATTAGTCTAAAAACTTGATTATCCCACCAATATTTGTTTTTGTATCAAAAAATCTGGGGACAAAATTCTAAGAAAAATTTTCAAGCTATCGCAGTCCGTAGGATAGATAGAAAATCTGTTCAATTATCCTAATATCTAGAAGTTACATAACAAAAATGAAATAACAAAAGAATATAAAAAAAACATATAGCTCTAATACTTATCTTAATGAGACTGATAATGTAACGCTCTCAGGGTGTGTAAAGGGTTTCGACATTTGATGGCGCCGAATTCTTCATGAAAAGTTCCATGTGTTGAAGGAAATCTGAGATAAATAACACCTGTTAGCTCAATACCAAAAATTGAAAACACAGCAAAACTTCAACAAGCTGCTCTGATCAAATGAACAATCAGCGAAAAATGTGCGGTAATAAGTCTAAGAACTTGACCACCGCACCAAACTCGCAGTCCGTAGAGTGCAAAACAATTTTTTTCTTCTAAGGGTGGTTCAGTTAATTGCATTTTCAATATTTGCTTTTGCTCAGTAATAGACCTCATTTATAAACAACTTTTTTGAGATAAAAATGGACTGGTCATTTGGCACGGGCTTTTCCAATATAGGGCCAAGTTTAGTCTTGTTGAAAGCTTTCAACTAGTAAAGACACTTGCTGTTCTACATTTTACTCTAGAAGTGGTATAATGTCCGGGGTTTCCCATCTTGAGATTCTGAGAGTCCGACGCTTACCCAATGACGATTAAACATGAAAAATAACTTATAAAGACACATTGATAACCGATACTGAAAACCTATTTTTTTAATGCAATCTTGCATATTCAAAAATAATAGTAAAACTCTGAGCACAATTACTAATGCCATTTTTTAAAAAGATATATGCTTTCTTATAAAGAAGAAGGGTTTACTAAGCTGTCTATAAAGAGTCGGTGTGTGACTTTTTTATTAAAAAATTTTTTTTTTCTTCGTTTGTTTCAGATCCAGCGTGTATACGGAAACTACTGCTTTCACGATCCAAATTTTTGGTCACCAGCCAAAAGGGCAATATAATAAATGCTGACTTTCCAATTCTTGCTTGGCCTGCCGCCCTACTGGGTCTACCGCAGGTAATGTGTGGATGGTGACAGCAAGACAGGCAAATCTAGGACCACTTGGCGATTCAACATTGAAGACTCAAGAATTGGCACGCCCTCATCCACCAGGCGCATGGTTAGCAACACTTTTTGAAGGGGGGGTGTTATAGTAGCCTTGAGTTTCGCAATAAATCGCTGATTTAGACAATTTTCTTGAGCAATGTGTGATACCAGCAAAAAAAAAAAAACCCACAGGCTATAGTACTCGTTTAACCCAAAAAAAAAAATCCCCCCATTGAGGTACCTTTCAATATTTAGGTCACAATCGCTATTATGTATGGTACCAAGGTACCCGGTTTAAAGGCTTGGCCCAAACTTGACGTTTACAGTAAGTTTGACAGTTTGTCTGGTAATACCTAGCCTTTACTTTCAGTATCTCTTTCTATGTACAACTTTTAAATATAAAGACCATTTCTACAAAATTCTGCTATTGTGGTAGACATGTGTTAATCTAAGCATATAGACTGTGCACAGACTTAGCACAGACGCTTAAAGGGTCGAACAGAAGCCACGATATATATATTTTTGCTGCCAATGTAATATTTATCAATGTATTTTCAATAGGTTAGACAAGAGAAAAGAGATGGATTATATATATAGATACATAGTATAAATTTTTTTGTTATTTTCTTCGTCTTTTTAAACTTTGTTTTTCCGTTTCTTTCGTTGATCCTTTACCCAAAATTCTCTGCCTTGTCACGGCTGGGCAATTACATCATAATTTGGTCCAATACAATAAAGTTGAAAAGTTGACCTTCTAAAAGGGACCCTATGTGAGGTGCGCGTGCTAGAACCCCGTATATTTGTGACAAATTTAGAGCAAAGGAACGTAGTCCTAATACGTATTTATTTCAAAACCCACCACTAATGCTGTTGTTTCTCTTACTTGGTCTCGAAAAACTTTTTATTTATCAAAATTTTTTTTTTAAAGATTTAAGTATAGTATAAATGCAAATGCTACTTTCAAGAGAGTTTTTAATGAGATCTGTAAATCAAAAGAAAAGAGGTATCAATTATATATAAAAAATTGCATTTTTCCTCTAATTTTCAATTTTTTTTTTTTTTTTTTTTTGATTTTGTAAACACTTATCTACCTTTTGCATCACCGGCATTTGTCAAATAACACTTAGCATATATACATAAATAACTTTGAACCATGTTGATTCGTTTTTTCATCCTGTCACTGCTCTTCACCTTAATCAACTGTATGTAATCACTTGAAATCTTCTTCCACCAACAACAATCACCATTCCCCATGAAGAAAAACTAACAAAAAATTTAATTTTTTACAGGCCAGGGCCCTTTTCCGACATCAGTATGGGCCACCGGTACCATCAACGGCCAAGAAACTGTCACTCTTTCGCCCTATACTCAGAAGTTTAAGAAAATCTTCTCAACCGTCCAGACTCCCAAAATTGGTAGTGTGGGACTTGGTACCATCTCGGGCATGGTCGGAACCGTGCGTCCGAAGTCCTACACCACAGTTACCGCCGCCACCTCTGGCTAACTTTTTTTTTTTTTTTTTTGAATTCGAATTTGAATTTGAATTTGAATTTAAATTTAAATTCAAAAAAAATAAAAAAAGAGCAACTGTCGCATTATTGCAGGTCTCAGCTGCCCGAACCTGGACTGCACATGAGGTCATTTTTGTTCATGCGGTGGTAAAAATAGACACGGGTTTAGAACTCCGTCTGTGGCTTAAGGCCAACAACCATTTTTTTTCCCCCTTTGGTGGTTTTATTGTATATATTATTTTTTTGCATTACTATTTATTACATATCACGAAAATATGATACTTCGAGTGTCAGCGTTATTATTATTATTATTGCCGTTAAGACCACCATTCATGTTACTAAAGTAGAGGTTTTTTGCATTCTCATAACGGCCAATATAGGATAGGAGCTGACCGTAGAGAAAGATGGAGTCAGTTTCAGCAATATAGTGTTGACTAGCCGCAAGAAAAAGACAAATGAGGTTGATTTCGTTTTTCTCGCTTTCAATTGATTCAAACCAGCGTAGAACGACACCGCTGACCACTCGTTTGCGCGTGTCTACGTCGGTAGGAGCGGTTGTATGCAAGAGCCGATTAACAAAGTCAGCAGTAAGATTGGTGATGCGCGGAGGTGACAAGCGCGTACACAAAAGTGTAAGATACTCGTCAAGGAGCCATGCTGGTGCCGCCGCCGTCGTCAAAACGCGGTCAAACAACGCCAAGTTCGCCACAATTTTGGCGGCCCGATTAATGTTGAGCAAACGCACAAAAGAGGCTGCTAGCCGTGTGGTAGGTTTCACAAGAAAATCTTGGTGGTCCACCTCACCCGCGGAGCTGTGATCGGCAATGTTGTTGTTATTAATAGAAAAGCTCAAGATCGATGCAGTGTTGTTGCCACAGCCACCACTCCTGTTGTTAATACTGGCGTCTAGCGTGTCAACAAGAGTCAATACCTTGACCTCATCTGTGATATCATCGCAGCATAGTCGTTCCAGCACTTCAATCGGCTCTATTGGCCTAAGGATCTCAAACACTTCCGATCGGTCGTAAAATTGATTCAGCTCCAGCACTTTGTATATTTCCGACACTTCCACCCTAAACACATACTGCTCATCGTAATAATTTTCACCAAACGATGGTTGAAGCTGTTGCGACTGGAGAGTGTTGTTATCATTGTCACATGCAACGTCACTGATACTATTTCCATAGAGATCGTACTCCGCGCCCTTCTCCAATAGCATGTCGACGGTGAAGCCGCCCAAGTCGTGCTCAAAGTAAATGAATCGTAGCCATGCGTGTGTTACATAGTTTGCAAGAATATGGCCCCAGAATGGGTTGCACGCCCATTCCACGCCCTCGTATAGCCGGTGTAGAAAATACTCGCACAGCAGCAGCTTCCTGCTCGCGTCCTGACTGTTGAAATTGGTAGTGGTAGTGGCGGCGTTCGTTGTTTTACTGTTGTTTGCATTGAAGCTCGCACTGTTGTTCAAGAGTACCTCTACTAGTTTAAGACCTGTGCTGAACTGGCTCTGGCTATTGTACCGGTCCAAGAAAGTCTGGTAAAGCACCCCTACAGGAACCTTGGTGGCAATCAATTCGTTAATGAAATCTTGCATTTTTATCGCGCTACATAACACACCCGCGGTGAAACTATGAATAGCTATATTCGAGGTAGTGGCAATGACTGTATTTGGGGGTAATGATAATGACAATGTTGTTTGATCGCTGCAGCTGTCATTGGTGGTGCCTGGCGGATGCCTAGCTAGCTACAGATGCAAGTTTAAAAATTTCTTAAAAAAAAAAAAGATTACAAGAGTGATCAGGGAAGATGCCGCAGCGTATGTTTTTGAACAATCAATAAAAGAAATTGTGCCTGTGAGAAAAACTAAACTATGGCACGTGATTAGACAGTGTCTTAAAGTTCGACCTGGTCATCACAAATTTCACCTTAAGATTTATTACAAAATCTAACTCCGAAGGTTTAATACGCAAGTATTAAACTTTATTTTCTACATTGGCCTCTTTTATACACCCAAATTTCCTGATCTGTTGCTACTTGTGTCTTCTGCGTTTCTCAGAAATATATATTGGGCTTGATTCTGGCCATCAGGGTTTTCTGTGAGAAATTTATAGCAACGTAATTTATTTTTTGTAGTTGCAGCATTCATCGATTTATTTAATTTTTTATTTTGAGTTTTTGCTTTTTACTATCTGTACTATCTGGTTCTGCGATCAAACACCACTTTCCTATGAACAAAATGCCAATTAAAAAAAGAATACAACAAAAAAAAAAAATAAGGAACATATAGATACAAAGATCAAACATAATGGTAAATAGAAACAGTAATAAAAATCAAACTATTGAAAATGATAAAATGCATAGTTCGTAACATGTTAGATAAGAAATCATATGGGTTCACCAAAACTAAAACCCCCAAGCTGGCTTGCTATGGAATGCTCGAAAGTCATCGTGTAGACAAAATCACGAAGAAGCTCATCAAAATCAGCTTAACAAAAAAAAAAAATGTTAGAAAAATTGAGACAAAAACATTATTCCAACTTGGGAGAAGGTATTATTTACTACTCACCGAAAGCGTTATGATGAACGTCGTTCCTATCGACACGCGGCTCACGGGGAACTGTTTTTGCTGAAGCCAGTATTGTGAGCTGAAGTAGCGCACAAAGCCTAGCAGAATAACCACAATGCCAGAAGCAATAAACCACCCACCCAGAATAGTGCTGAGCCTGGCTAGTCGCTTCGATGTGTGCAAGGAAGCCTGAAGTTCCGCTGGCAGTGCGGCTGCATCCAGCCCGCCCCGCGTTGTCGTGAGAGTCGTCATCAGCACGTTTGTTTCACTTTGTAGGCGGAAAAACTGAGTCACGGCAACACCAATGCTTGCAAATGCCAGCGATGTGCGCAGCCATGCCAGAAACGTGCGCTCATTGGCGAGGTGGTCCCGCGCCACGGCGCCCTCATTCTTGAGCTTAACCGATCCGAAAAAAGTGCGAATCGTCATCGTGTGTGTATGTATGTATTTCTATAAGCGTCTTTGTGTCTAGATGCCGAGTTAGAATCGCAAGCAACAGCAAAATGATAATGAATGTTGAAAAAAATTAATGAAGAAGAAAAAAAAAAAAAAGTAAAAAAAAAAAAAGTTCAAGCCCGAAGCGACATTAGAAAATTTATGGTTTTTTATTTTTTTTATTTATTTTGGAAGATTGAATTATTATTGCTGAAATTGCATCAGGATGCAAGTTGGTGCAATAAATAACACGAATTGCCCCGTCGAGGCCAAAATCCATCAAAGTTTTTTTTAAAAAAAAAAACATGATCCAAGGCAAAAACATTTCGACACGTGATAAATTTAGAACATAAACACAAAGCGTTGAGTGCTAAAGCACATATCTTAAACTATATTTCTTTTGTTGCTTATTCAGAAATTTTATCATCTAATACCTTATCATGACGTAATTATTGCTACAGAAAATTTTTTTTATGTGTAGGCAAAGTATTTTCCTGATCTTGTAGAGAAACGACCAAAGTCTCTTCATCATAAACCAATTGCCCTCATACACATACAAGCATACACACATATACATACAATGTCCGACGACGAATTTTTTGGCGAAGAATCGCTTTTCCAGGAACCTCAAGACTTTTATCAGCCACCCCCAGAGGCGCATTCTACCACGTTTGAGCGCCAGTTCCCCTCGCCAGAATGCCCCACGCCCACAACCTTGACGCTGCATCTCGTTGGCAAATCGCCGCTCTGGGGCCATTTGCTTTGGAACGCAGGTAAGGCGACCACAGACTACATTGACAAGCATCGTGCTGAGCTTGTCACCGGCAAGACGGTGCTTGAGTTGGGTGCCGGCGCGGGGCTGCCATCGCTCGTGTCGAGTTTGTCCGCAAGCAAAGTTGTCGTGACCGACTACCCGGACCCGGATCTCTTGCAGAACCTGGAAAAGAACCGTGTTGCGTCTGGTATTGACCCTGCTGTCTCTGACCGCATTGCCGTTGAGGGCTACATTTGGGGTGAAAGCATTGCTGACCTCACTTAGCATCTGCCCAACAATGAGGAGAAATTCGACTTTGTGATATTGTCGGATCTTGTGTTTAATCACACTGAGCATCACAAGCTTTTAAAGACCAGCAAAATGGCAATTAAGCCAGAGACTGGTCGTGTTCTTGTTGTATTCTCGCCGCACCATCCCAAGCTTTTCCACAAGGACCTTGAGTTTTTTGATCTCGCCACGAGTGACGAGTTTGGGTTCAAGGTTATGGACAAGTTTGAGCTTGACTATACCCCCATGTTTGAAGAAGACGATGAAACTAAGGAGATTAGAGGCAAGGTCTTTGGATACCTCTTGCAGCTGCCATAAGTTTGTTTATGTAAATGTTAGGAAAATTCACGAACGGCTTCTTGTACATAATACATGCGACATATAACTAAAGGCAGTCTCAAGCTAAACACAAATTCACTACTTCCTATCATCATTATGCCGTAAAAAAAACTATCAAAATAAAAATAAATGTTGGAACTTTTCATGGAGAATTCGGCATCACTGAATGTTGAAACCCTTAATCCTTTGTTGAAAGCGTTACTTTTTTTTTTTTTGTCTTATTAAAATAAGTGTTGGAGCTACAAATCCTTCTTTTTTTAATATCCTTTTGTTATCTAGCTTTTAGATAGTACGACACTAAACGGATTTTTTATTTTCTATCTATTTTTTTTTTTTTTTTAAAAAAAAAAGCATTTACTTCTCTAAATTCATCTTTTTTTTTTTTTCTCATTGTCGCAATTTTTTTTTTTTTTTCAAGAAGGATCTGCTGTTAAAAACTCCACAAGCACAGTCACAGTGAAGGCATTAGCTCTCGACAATTAACGTTTTACTTGAGTCTTTTTCATGTATTACAAAAATGTGGTTTACATAATATACATTCATCTTTCATTGTATTTAACACGTATATAAATATATATATAATTCATAAAACAGTTATAAAGCCGCACACCTCATAGAGAGATAATATTTTAATTTCTATGAGCGTGGTGAACGTGATGAAGTCCATTTCTGCCACTGGCACCAATCTGAACAGATCTCTTGAATCCCTGAGCAGCAGCAGTAGCAGAAGCCTGGGCCTGCTTAGCAGCACTCTCCTCAGCCAAAACAATCGATTCAAAGTTGCAACCAATAACAACGCTCTGATCATTGATAGTGACAGCACTGCAGAGGGTGGTGGCAGGACAGTCGAAAAAGACCCACTTGTTGAAGTTGCAAATAGCAAACTTGCCCTCATAGCAAGAAACCGCGCCCTCGGTGCAGCTGTCAAGGTTAAAAGCAGAATTTGATTTAGAAGTCGAATCCGATGTGGGAGTAGAAGATTGCTGCGTTTGGGCATTGTTAGAATTAAGCTCAACAGCCTTGTTTTGACCAAACTGGTTGTTCAGACAGGAGGAAAGAGACGTGCCAAGCATGCCACTGCAATCACCGTTTACGTCATTGGCGTTGATGACAGAGCCGGCACCAGTGCCGGCGGTAGCAGAAGCCTGGGGAGCAGAAGTAGCAATACTGGTAGAACTGCTGCTATCGGTCGTAACGGGGAGAGACTGGGGAACGGTGGTGTCTTGGACTCTAGCAGAGGTGGTTGTAATGGTACCAATGATACTCGTAACCTCGTCAAGGCTGGTGACAATAATGGTCGAATCCGGAGCAGATGTAGGACCAGCAGTGGAAACCACTGAACTGGTGACCGCAGCATCGGAGGTGGCCGGAGTAGACTCAACGGCCGCGACAGCATCTTGTTGAGTGACTTGGACAGAGGTAGAAGTGGGAACAGAGGAAGAGTACGCAAAGGTGACAAACGTGGAGAAGGCAGGAGAAGACCACTGAGACGAGGCTTCAGAGGTAGGTGCAGAAGAGGGAGCAGCAGCAGAAAAAAGTTTCAAAGGAGCCTCAGAGAGGGACACGGAAGAAGGAGCGTTCGAAGAACCAGAACTAGAACCACCAAGAACATTCTTCATGGCGCCGCAGTAAGAGTTACCATTAACCATGTTGGAGAAAGCCTGAGAAGCGTCCCACATCATGATACCACCAAAGCAGGAGTCGCCCTGAATCTTGGAAACAATGCTTTGGACAGCGTCAGGAGTGGAGTAACCGGAAGAGGCACTAGTAGTAGAAGCAGGAATACCAAGGTAGATTTTGACCTTGGGGTTAGCTGAACTGGCAGCATAGTTCTTCCAGGTATCCCAGTTAAAACCACTCTTATCGATACCACATGGGTTGTTGTAAAACTGAACGAAAACAAGGTCAAAATAACCATTTTCAAGAGCATCACCGAGACTAGCATCGGGGTAAACACACTGAGGGGCACCGGAAATGTAGTAGTCGCCACCATTAAAGTTTTTGCGAAGCTGTTTGGTCAAAGCAGCATAGCCGACATTGTTACCGTTTTCGATATCAAGGTCAAAACCGTCAACAACGGCATCGTCAAAAGGACGAGTATCAGACTTTCCGTTACCAAAGAGATTCCAGAGGGTGTCAGCATAAGACTCAGCCTCGCTGTCAGAGGTGAAACCGTAGTTACCAATCGCACCACCAAGGGAAAGCAAAACCTTTTTGCCAAGGGATTGACACTTCTTGATGTCAGCTGCCAGAGCTGAGCAGTGGAGGAGAGTAGAACCAGGGAAAGTCTCATCGCAACCAACAATGTTGAGAGAGGTCTTAGGAAAGTCGGTAAGGAAAGAAATAACGTACATGTCGGCGTCAGTGGACTCGCAGTAGGAACCAAGGGACTGCTGGTTACGAGCAGAGTTCTGGCCCCAGTAGAGAACAACATTGTTGTTTCCCTGCGCAGAAAAAGCACTAACAAGCGAGGAGGAAAACGCAGTAATTGCGGTAAGAACGGTAGCAGTAGAAAAACGCATTTTTTTATAATCGGTAAGAGTTCTTTATAAGTTGAGGCGAATAAATAGTATCGTCAAAGTCGTAAGCAATTTATAGTCGAGAAAAGAAAAGAAGTAAACGCACCAGGCGATGTAAAAATATCAACAGTAAGGTAAAAACTAAGAATAATGTTTCTAAATGTTTTAAAGGAGTGGAAGCAAGGATCTACCTTATTGATGTTAAAGGAATGTAAAAATTTGGATTGTTTTTTTTTGTTTCCGAACCAGCGTGAAACTATTTTTTGTTGACTATAAATGTGATAACAAAAAAAAAAAGAGAAAGAAAAAATAGAAGCAAAAAAGGAGGGAAATGAAGGAGATGATATCGCCTTTTTATAATTTTGACTGATCGCGAGAGTGTCAACCTGGTAAGGAGGTGTTTTACAAATTGTACAGAAAGCGTTGACCACTTTGAGCAAATTTCTTTTTTTTTCTTGCTGCGTTTTAAATTGTGGAAAATGAAAATCCATGCACAAACATCCCCTTATAGTAAGCGAAAAAGAAAAGTAGATTTTTCCGCCAAGACCTTTTTGCGCAAAAATGTCCTAAAATTTCCATGAAAAAAACAATAAAATCTCATACAAATCTCAAGTCACCACAGAGAAGTTTGATTTTAAATATTCAATGAGCATGTGCGTTTCTACATGTCTCACATGTCCACATCGTTTTGCCACGGACCTGCAGGCTCCCTGGACTCATGGCGAAGACTTGACCAGGAGGTGATACTGCAGATTGGCGGTTCTAAATTTTTTTAATGATCATCAGGGCATCCCTACATTAAGACACAAGTCAAAAAAAAAGATATAATCCACTACACGACCGGGAGAAAAATCGGCTGCCTATGTAGCTGGGGTTTGAAAAAGGCATCTCACTGGCTCATCGCTCACCAATTTTCTTTCAGCCTGGTTTTCAATCTTTTGAGATCATTTGGGTGCACGAAAATTAACCTAATTCGTATCTTTCGACCGATATCTCTATTATTTCAGCGTCCAAATAGCCCAAAAGCATCAAAAAAAAAGACCATCATGAATTTGCATCTATTACCATGAGGCCAACAAGAAGCTACTGACTTTTTGTCATACAAGATAAGCTATGCTACGTCCCTATTTGGGTTAGTCTAAATCTTCTTTTTGATCTTAACTTGCCACTGTTTTAGGAAGAAAACTGCCTTATTGAGAAGGTTATCACAATTTCGAGTTTTTTCACTATATTTGAATTCCAAATTTGTGCAACTCTAGCCCGTACTAACCTATTTAGAACATGTTTTTTATGCAAAGAGTAAGTGCTTCTATAGTGATTTCGGCAACGAAGCTTGAAAAAAAAAAAACCAACGTCATTGATCATATTGGGCGGTTGCATAAACAATGGAAAAGACTGTGCCTGGTCATCTTGCCAACAAAAAAAAAAAACACCTCCTTCACTCGATCTCGACGCAACGTGATCTTTTGTTAACAACATTCACGCCCACAAACATGCGTCATTAAGCCGTTTTGTTTGCCCCTAATAATTTTCTCTATTTTTAATTTAAAATATTATTTTGATTCATGACAACTTTATAAAAGTGGCTCTCGGGCCGTCACTACAAACCAGCAATGGTCCCTACGTAGAATTGGATAGATCTAACACGCTCTCGCTGTACAGTGATGCGTCAAAAAACAGTAATGGGCAAGGATAAGCGTTTTCTAGAAGTTTGAACTGCAAAATCTTTTATGATTTAAAATTGCGATGATTTGAATGTGGTTTAACAAAATTGGATATTGTTCTGTTCACTATTTAGGGTGTATATTGAGAATACCTCTCATGATTTTTGCTTGTATTGCTCAGGTTTGTCAGTCTTGTGTACATGTAGAGAAAAAATTTGGTGCCAAATACTTTTTTTCAATCCTGAGTCATAGTAGAATTTTCAAGTATTTTTTCTTTAGAATGGAAATTAACTAGTAATTGAGCATTGCTCAGATTCACTTTTCTCTCATGTCTTGAATATCTAGATACCTCAAGTCAGGTACAGTAGTGTTTTCTTTATAGTAAAACAAATAGGCCATGGAATTGGCCAAAAAAACGTTGCTCTGAACATATTTAGACAATGTTATAAAGAGGATTTATTTCCTATTTGCCAGCCATTTTATAAGTATCTACGATGTTGAAAATTTTAATACACATCACTATAAACTATACTTTTTCCCTAAAATCCGAAAAGATATTGCTGATGGTAGGTTTATTCATGGCAAGATGTTACTCTACAATAAAGAACTCATTTTCAGTTGTCAAACAGCTTTTCATTTTGACTACTTTGGATCTAGTTTCGTTTCTTTGAAATGCAATAGTAGTAGAACTTTTTCAAAACAAATTGCTAAGTTTTTTTTTCTATTCTTCTTTATAGCATAAAAATTTGAAAGAAAAAAAGATCTCAGATTTACTAACGAAAAAGTGTTCATGCTATAAAATCTTAAAAGATTTATTGTCGATTAGCTTCGGAAACGAGCCTAGGTAATCAAATTTCATGACTAAATAGTAATTTCCAAACTGTTACGCGAGTCAGTTGGCCACAATAAACAACATGGTAAATTCAAAGTAACAAACTTCCTTTTTTCTTATTGGACTAATCAGCAGGAATATATGCAAAAAAAAAACAACAAAAAACAATTGTAATTATATTGAAATTGATTTTTTACTGTACCAATGCTACTGGTATCCATGAGAAGTTTTACAACGGCCAAACAGTCTATGTTGCCGCTATCAATAAAAAGGAACTTATATCTACATTAAAAAAATTAAAAGCAAAGTTACAAGTTTTTTGATGTTCTCAATTTTTTTTTCATCATGAAATGCGAGAAATAAATGAACTACTTGATAGTTATAAGTCTGCAACTGTAATTATTGCAATGTTCTGAATTGAAAGACACTATTACTTGGAGACTCAAACCATTGGAACTTAGGACAAATTCTTGAAATATTTTCAATTTCTGGTTAACCTGATCTTGGCCGGGTTTAAAAACTTTTTAAGACCAAATGGTTAATTAAAGACTCTTCCATAAACTTGCTACATTCCCTTTTTTGGGCAAATGGAAAAACTGCCAATAAGAGGCAAGAAGCCCTTTGTCGCGTGTTTATCTTCATTTACTCGGGGGAAAAAAAAAGGGCTTTGTATATATATACACACGTGTCAGCCTGCATATTGTTGACAGATCAAGTAGAAATTGCATCTCTCCATTGTATGGTCTCTAGTTTAAATCGTAGTGTAGACTTGTTTGTACTTTATTGTTTTTTTTTCTTTGCTTACCGAGACCTATGTGGTACAAAAAACCGTTGGTTTTCCTAAAAAGTAGATATAGGTGGTTTACAACAAAATCCATTATAAAGAGTTAGACTGTGGTTTTTAAGCATGTTTCTAGACTTTATAGACATCTTCTAGTAAAAAGCTAGTTTTTGATGTAAGATTCCACGGTTGAAGTCATCAAATCTTTTGTTTCTTTTCGAAAAAATACTATACATCTGTACTTGGTCATAGCTGTTTAGAAATACTTGGCTCAGTATCTAGATGTTTTTGTTAATTTGAATCCTCGGTTTGGCCTTTAGTTACATATACTTTTTTTACGCTGTAGGAGGAAATAGGAAGCTTTGATTTTCAGAAGTTTTGGAATGAAATATTCCTGTGTTAAAAAGTCAGATTTCGATCAGTCCCAAAATCAGCCGTTAGATGCAGAACTCACAAAATGACATTTATTGCATCACAGTACCAGTAGTAGAAAATTTAATAATCAAGGGTCTTCGTTGACATAGCATAAAGACTGTTTGGCTTTGTTTTCTTGTGTTTAGCCTGAGCAACCTTGATCTGTTGGAACAATGAACCAGATTTTCTATCCTAGGTACGACAGCAAAAGGTTTTACACAAATTTTTCTATCTCATTCTAGTTTTGCCCATGATCTTGCTACAGTGTATCACCCATTATAGTGTGTTACAATCATTATACAAACTTTGAAGGTATCTCTTAGTGTAATAACAAGCCAACTTGTATATAAGAAAATTTGAAAAAAAAATTTTGAGCTCGTATTGCAATTCTGAAATCTAGATATGAAAGGTATTGAAATGGCTATCTCTGGCAAAGTTGGAGATATCAAAGTTCTGCATTGAGGAATTCATTGAGGGAGTTTTGCCGTCTGGCTCTCAAACCTAGCAATATTCTCTCAAGAACAACAACAAAACTAAAAGTTGACATTAGGACTTTTTTTGAACGAAAATTTTGAAAAAAAAATTTTTTTCTCTTTTTAAAATGTTTATGGAGAAAAAACCTATTTGCTTTAGCAGTTTTTTTTCTTTCTATTCAAACAATTAAAAATAAGATTGTTAACATAGGCTTGGAAAATAGCTCTCCTCTACTGGCATGGTTCGTGCCGAGCTTTTTCCATAACCATTCGACACCGTTCAACTGTTATTTTCTCATAACAGGATATGAACTTATATTAATGTCTTTTAAAGGTAACTAATTTTCTTAAAACATCCTTGATATTTTTTGACCCAATGCAGAGTTCTGGAAACCAAATGATTTAGGCCTAATGAGCTTTGACTTCCCATGGAAAATTCGGTGCCATCAAATGCTGAACCCCCTTATACAAGCTGAGAGCGTTACCTTGTCATTCTCATTGAGATAAGTGTTAAAGCTATAGGTCTTCTTTTTTATATCTTTTTGTTATTTTTATTTTTGTTATGTAATTTCTAGTTATTAGGACAATAAACAGGTTTTCTACCTAGTGAGCCTTGAACAGGGAAGATGCTCAAAGTCTAAATCTAGGTTCTCCTAGAGTTAGCCTTAAGAAAGACAAAACCTTCTCAAGTTAGAGTAAAGTCATGAAAGTCTATTTGCAAAGAGAACGGCTGAATTGCTGATGTCATAGCCATTTTTTAACTTATAATAATATCGAGCAAGGATACTGACAACGAACATATCGTATATCACAAAAAACAAAAAAAGAGATTTGAGCGTTGAAATAACCATTAGTAAAATCCAAAAACGTGCTACTGAAGTTAGATGGAATCATTTTGTTGTTGAAGCTGGCTGTCAATTTTATATTGAGCAAGCAATTAGGGAGGTAATAGTTTGTTTGTAAATCTATCTTCATTCTCGTTGACTAGCATCATTTATAAACAATCTAAATTATTGTAGACACCTACTTCTTCTCTATTCTCACTAGTTTTTGCCTGAGATCCAAGCTGCTCAACGTCTCTCTTGTACCGCTCCGTGCCAAGTTGTATATAGCTTTACTTGTATAAGAGAGATAGTGAAGCAGATGTATTCTTAGTAGTCGACTCTGACCAGCGGGCAGCTCGGAGGAGAACTTCCCAGTTGCTACCGCTCTAATGCTATTGTAATTTCTTGTGACTGACTACAAAGAAAATGATTACGTCACAAAGTGTCGACTAGCAGCTCCATGACTCGCGCTTCTTGGTTTAGATTTGACGACTTAGCCTTTATCAAAGTTCCCATGTTGCGCTAAGGTTTTTACCCAACAGAGTAAATTAACCATAAAAGGCAAAAAATACTCTTTTTACAATATAAATATTACTGTTTTGAGAAAATGTGGATCATGGTGCCATTGATAGCATGTGACCCAGTCCTCTTTAACCGGATATATCCGACGGTCCCAGGGTTTTCATTTTTCATTTTTTTCTTGCTCACAAGTTGCGTGTGTTTTATTGTGCAGTTCGCTCAATGTCATTTTGGAGAGTCCCTTCCATTTTTACCTTAGGCGATTTGCTCTCTTGTTTCTTCCTCCCCACCACACCTTGTGCTTTTCATAATCATCATCATCATTAATTTTTTTAATTTATTTTTGGCAATATTTTCCATATTCACAATTAGCACCTTGCATTTCCTCTTTTTTTTTCTTTTCACCACTACCAACATTCACCATTTTTACCCAAGCCAATGGTATAGCTACTATGAATCCATATTTGAATCCCGGAATTTCGCGGTACTTGGCAAGCCACGAAGACATTCACAACAAAAACAACCATAACAGCTGTGGTCTCTTGCCAAATCTGCCCTCTTTGCAGCGACAATCCAGCTCCGAGGGACTTTCATGCAATGACTTCTTCTCTACAGAAAACATTTCAACTCCCAGACTGGTCCCGACTACCACAACGCCAAAGCTGTTACCAACAACCACCATCCCAACTCTTGCTGAAACGACTACGTTCGATGCTACAGGCAGTCAGGTACTGCGGGAGGTTGATGAGAGACAGGTATTTTTAAACGACGATTCTCTTATCCCTCCACAATCTATGACACCGCTGAATGTTGACAATGAACCACCTTTCTTTCTTCATCAGTCTACACCATCTTCTGGCCTTGCAACGCCTTTGTCGACATCATCGAACGATGCCAAGCGCAGCTCTTTTTCAAATCTATCAAAGCTTCAAAGTAAGTATCTATTTTTTTTTTTAACTGTTAATTTCTGTTGCTACTACAAATCCAAATCATTCTTTTCTCCATGTGATGGAAATTAACCTTTTGCTCTTTTTTTAGTCCCGTCTTCCCCTCAATCATCTGTTTCCCAATTGAGTAAAAATATTCCATCTGAAAATCCCACCTTGTCTGATCCAAAGAAAAAATCTTATGGCTCTCTCACAGATAGAAGCAGCAACAGTATTAATACGACAGTTCTACCGGAAACTTCCAACTTTAGAGGTGAATATCTTCCCGAGCCGTCTCAGATTACGTCGCCTATTGAGGCAGTTTCGTGTCTTAGCCCAGATCAGATCCAAGCTTTGCCCTTTAGTTTTAGACGTAGGGTCAAGTCTGTACTTTCGGGAACGGCCACCGAAAACGACCTTAAAACCGTTGGCGATAATATTGACACTATTCTTGAGATATCGGGTTCTGTTTCTAGCAAAGATTCAACTCCAGTCAGCACAACCCCCGCCATGGCAATTGGCCACAAACGAGTTGTCAACCTGCAGCGAGACTCACCGACCATCTCGCCCAACACGTCCACTTTTTTCAATTATTCGCAGCCAGAACCACTCCTCTCGCCATCTTCGCAATCTTATCTTCGCCAGCAGAACGTTGATGCATTGTCGTTCTCTGCGTCATCTAATAGAAAACTTCACAGGGCTGCAACAATGTATCCAGCCGTATCAAGCCGAAAGTTAGGGTCCTTGAGCTCACGGCACAATAGCGTCAGTGCCAGCAATCTGAGAAGCAACATTTCACGCTCAGCCTCGCTCTCAAGTGCAAACAATAGTCCAGCATTACAATTTCTCACCCGTATTGCCAGCCACACATTCATTCCCAGCGCTGCCTCGAATTCAGAAGGTGAAGATATGGGTGAGCAGATTGGAAACTACGTGATTGGCAAGATGATTGGCTATGGCGGGTTTAGCGAAGTTAAGGAAGCCCACACTATTGGCGAGACTGGTGCGAAGGAAACTAAAGCTGTCAAGATTGTGCGTAAGATTCCACAAAACGTACCTTTTAGAAATCCTGATATTGTTGGTGATGACGAAGACAGACTGGAAAGATTGCACGAAGAGTTTGACCATGAAGTGTTACTTTGGAAAACATTGAATCACCCCAACGTTCTCAAGCTGCTTTGTGTTCATGACAATGATCATGCTACTTACTGCTTTACAGACAAAATTACTGGCGGCACTTTGTTTGATCTGATCAAGTTTTCTAAACGCAAGGGTCTTCCTACGGCGGAATGCATTGACTTTGCCAAGCAGCTGGCTGCTGCATTGCTTTACCTTCATGAGACTCAGAAAATCGTGCACAGAGATGTCAAACCTGAAAATTGCCTTATCGAGATTGACAAAGATGAAAAGAGACGCCTTGTAATTTGTGACTTTGGCATGTCAGACTATTTTGGTATCGAAAGTAATGACGGGGAAGATACTGACATGGAAGATATAGATGATGATGAGCAGAAAGTACCTCATTATGGTCAAAAGATTGGACCATCCAGCACATCTTCTATTTTGAACCAATACCACAGAAAAAAGTCTGAGACTTCTTCAGGCGTATCTTCAACTAAACCATCAAGGCAAAACTCACTTCTTTCAAGCAGCAATAACCACTCAGGCCAGTTTTCTGGAATTTCATCTTCAGTATCTTCATTGTCTATTACCACAGACAATAACATTGGCTCTTTGCCTTACGCATCGCCAGAACTACTGCTTTCCCCCACACCTATTTTTGATCCAACAATAGACATTTGGGCATACGGCGTACTTGTATACTTTATGTTTAAAGGCTCGCTTCCATGGCAACATCCTCTTGCTCCCAAGCTGCGTGAGATGATTATAAAGGGCGATTGGCAACCTAGCGAGTTTGAGGCCCACGTCTTCCAAAAGCTTCTTAATGAGTCTGGCAATACTGACGGCCATGATCGTTTAAAAACCATTGCAGAAAAAATAACAAACCTGGTACGCAACTGCCTGCAGATAGACCCCGAAAAGCGATTTACTATCAGACAAGTTGTGGAGTACGATTGGGGAGTCTGAAAACATACGGTCACTTTGTCTTCCAGGTTTGATAAGTCATCAACACCGAATACCATGGCTAAAAGTGGAAGTCTTTTTTTAAAGAGTCCTTTTTTATTTTTATTTTTTTGGATGCTGTTTTAACTTGGTATTTAATTCTGCCATTTCTCTAATATTTCTTGTGTGGCTTCACTTATTATGAATTGTGGCTATATGCAGGAAGATCATTTTGTCTACGAGCTAGAGCTATTTCTCTAGTAATGATATAACCAGAGCTAACTGACTGGGTAACTTTCAGTACCTATGGATTTTTATTTATTATTGTCATTATTATTAATTTTTTTTTTTCTATTTTGTTTCTTCTGTTTTTTTTTCTCTTGGATTTAATGATGTACCTCATGTAAATGAACTAGATGATGCATAAAAAAACATGCGCTTTATTGATGATAGTGGCTGCACCTAAAAAAAAGAAGAGCTTTTTTTTTTTTTCCTATTGTTCCAAGTTAGAAATGACTTGAAACTTAAAAGTAAAAACATTACTTAAATTGCCTAACAATGACTCAGCATTACAAATACTATCAATCTTTTATGACTTATCTCTGACTACACAACGCGACTTTTTTCTGCAATTTTCTACCACCATCGCCCTTTTTCTTTTATTTATTTTTCAATTAATCTTTTTGCCCTTTACATCTCTTCACGGGTTTCTTGTTACAATATTCGTTCTCTCACATCTCTACGTCTACCAAAAACAAGACAATTCCCATCGGCATATATTTTTTTTAAAATTTTTTTTTCTTTTCGGCTTCATTATACACGTACCAGTTGATGTCAGAGAGTACTATGGCGGCCGAACCGACGAATAACGCGGAACAGAAGGCAGAGTCGCCCTCTGCCACTGAAGTTGTTGAAGAACAAAAAAAGCTAGAAGAAGAAGAACAACAACAACAGCAGCAAGAAGAACAACAGCCGGATCAGACACAGTCAACGGAAGCTGCCAACGATGATACTTCTGCTGCTTCTGCTGACGCGTCGGAAGATAACAACGAGCAAACAAAGGATAGTGTTGGCGATGAAGATAAAATGATTCTGGATGAAGATGTGACTGTCGCCCTGGATGCCTCCACCTCTGTTCCTGAAGATGAAGGTGTTCCGATGGACATTGACAGTCCTAAAGAAGGCATGCCAGCTACAGCAGCTGCTGACCAAGCCTCTACCGAAAACACAGCTGCCGACACCACTGTCAATAAAGATACCGAGCAGCCCGAAACCGACGCTGTCCAAGCGTCAGAAGCTGCCGAAGCCTTCCCCGAATCTGTGCCTAGTCACCCTGAATTAGATGGAACCAAGCAAGAAGACATCAAGTCTCAGACGCCTGCTGTCGCATCTTCTGCGCCTGGTTTCGAAGATAACCCGGCTAATGACGAGAGCAAAATTACTACAACTACTACTAGCGACCCTATCAACAAGGAACCGTTAAATGACAATGCCGGCAGCGACATGGAACTAGATATGGAATTGAGCGACGCCGCTACGTCTCCCATTTTGTCCACTTCTACTACTACCAATGCTACTACAATTCCAAAGACCGAGTCTACCGAGCCCAGCACAGCGGTGGCCGAGCCTTCCTCAGTTAATACCCAAACAGGAACTTCTGCAACGGGAGAATCGGCTGTTGCTTCGCCTACGACGACAACTGCTTCTGATACTACATCGACGACTAGTACGGCGCCAGCGGCTCCCGTTGTCCCAATTTACAGACAAGTCAAGGCTGAGGCAAAACCAGTTCCTTCTACTCCTAAACTGCCACAAACCCATGCGATTGTGATGCCATCATACTCAGCCTGGTTCTCTCTCACGAAGATTCACGAAGTGGAAAGAAGGTCTCTTCCCGAGTTTTTCAACAAGCGAAACCGCTCCAAGACGCCTGAGATTTACACTAAATACCGTAATTTTATGGTCAACACTTACAGACTGAATCCTGCCGAATACTTGACTGTTACTGCGTGTCGCCGTAACTTAATTGGCCACGTTTGTGCCATCATGAGAGTCCATGACTTTTTGGATAAGTGGGGTATTATCAACTACCAAGTCGATGTCGAGGCGCTACCCAGCAACGTTTTTCCGCCGTTTACAGGTCATTGGAATGTGCTGTTTGACACCCCTAGAGGCCTTTTTCCGTTCAAGTTTTACAAGGGCCAGGACGATCCTAGCGCGAATATGCTGCCAGGCGGCAAGAAGCTCGAGGATATCAAGCGCGATATCAGTGGTCCGGCCACCCCTGCCGACGCTAGAAAAGAAAAAAGTAATGAAGACGACGATAAGACCAAGAAAAAGGAGGAGGCCGAGAAGTCAGTTACTCCTGGTTCAGCTTCTGCAACTTCCGCTAGTGCCGGCACTGGCTCCAAACCTGAGGCCAATTCGATTGAGCCCGGCGAGGGTTGGACGAAAAAGGAGCTTTTCCTGCTGTTAGAGGGAGTGGAAAAGTTTTCGTACGATTGGAAGGCTATTTCTGACCACGTTGGTACCAAGGACAAGCAAGCATGTGTTCTCAAGTTCTTGTCGCTTTCGATTGAAGATCCGTACTTGGATGGTAAGAGCGACATCAAGGGCAATAGCAGTAGTGGAGGTCTTAGAGATAAGCTGGGACCTCTGAAATACGATGTCAGTAATGTGCCATTTTCCAAGGCTGACAACCCTGTTCTCAGTGTTGTGTCATTTCTGGCAGGCCTGTCAGATCCCAAGGTTATAGCCGCTGCTGCGGAGCGAAGCATTGGTGCTCTAAAAGAAACTGTTGACAATAAAGATGACGCTACAAAGGAGCCAACTAAGGATGCTGCGGATGAGGAGTCAAAGTTTGTCGAAAATGCTTCCAAGGTTGCCTTTGGTTCTATCGCGGCGCGCGCAGATGTGATTAAGGACCAAGTCACGCGAGAAATGTACACAAACCTCTTTAAGATTGTGTCGCTACAAACAGCCAAGAACGAAGCCAAGATGAAGAAGTTTAATCAGCTTGAGCACGTTCTGGATATAGAGAAGCGCGAGTTAGAACGGGAACGAGAGGAGATTTTCCTGGACCGCCTGGCACTCAACAAGAAGGTGAAGAGAGTTGAGGAACTGCTAAGCAAGGCCATTGACTTAGTTGGTGAGGCAAATAACAACGCTGCCGCGGTCTCTGCGGGTAACGAGAATGCTGGCGGCAGTAGCTTTTTTACCGACGAGGTCAAGAGCCTTTTGGAGGAGGCTGACAAGGTGCTCGGCGAGGGAACGCGGCTGCAATTGAGCGCAGGCGGGTCAACTGCCACGGCCGCCGTGGCCGTGGTGGAGGAGGAAGATACCGCTGCGGCTAATGGTGGCAGTGGTGCCATTGCCAATGGCAAGAGCGATGTGCAACCGATCAGTGTGGAGCTGCCACAGACGTACAAGTATTGGAGTATCTAAATTAATTTTTTGTTTTCTTATTTGCTTGATTAAACTACAGTTTTGCGAGCTATACCACCAAGGAAAAAGAAAACGTGTTAGTATGGTTTCAAGTAGGCGTTGGCCCGAAAGGATAAAGACTAAAACGAGCAGGAAATGGGCATTAAGGAATGCGGAATACGTACAGCCGTTGAAAAACAAGTGGACAACGGTAACATGAAAGCCGGCCATACCAACCATGAGCATAAGATCGATTAATGAAAACCAAAAGATTCGGTGCTCGGTGGACTTGACAGTGCTTTGGTTTCTGTTGTTTCTCATCTTGTAATATTTAAGGCCTTTGAGCATGTTGCTGGCGCGGGTTTCAATCTGGGTGATGTAGGCTTCAATCTTGTCGGCGTCCTTGATCTGGACGTTGGGTAGCGCTGCTTGGATCAGGTTGCCGTCGGCATCGATACTGGCGGCACCCTTGGCACGGGGACCATCGACCACAACTTCAAATTCAACAACCTTTTCAGAGAATGTGGACATGTCGTTGGAAAGACAGAATTCATACTCACCGGGCTTGCTGACAGCAAAGCTAAATTCACCCTGTTTTTCCTTGGCCTCCTTATATTCGACAATGTCATCGGGACCCTTGATAGAAACATTAATATCAAATGAACCACCGGACTGCACTGCAAAATAAAAGCCAATTTTAGAGCCGGATGTGGGAACCTCGGTGTATACGCATTGAGTTTCAGATGGGCCCAATTTGACGGTGAGGGGGATGGCAGCTACAGCGTGCGCCAATAGCAGCACGAGTGCCAGAAATGGAGTAGTAAGCATCATCATTGCGTTGTAGTGGTAGTAGTAGTAGTAGTGATGACAAGGATTAGAGCGAGGGTGGATGATCAAGCGAACAATTGATGCCGGGTCAGCAAAGGGAAGGAGGATGTGGAAAAAAAAATATTGAATTGAAAACCAACTAAAACAAAAACAAAAAAAATTAAATAAAATAAATAAATAAATATAATAAATATAATAAATATAATAAATATAATAAATATAATAAATATAATAAATATAATAAATATAATAAATATAATAAATATAATAAAAAATTAAAATAACAATTTGCACGACTCGAGGAACGAGAACCAAAAAAAAAAAAAAATTACAAAAGTACAGTTGAAAGTGAGCAGAATGCGTAGTTATCTTGTAGTTGTCGATAGAAAAAAAAAGAATTTAAGGGGTCGAGAATAAAAAAAAATTGTTCAACTTAATTTCATTTATTTTTTTATCGTGACGTGTATATATATATAGAACAGGTCTTACGAATCAAAGGAGTTACGAGAGAAGGAGGAGGTGCAGGTGGAAGTGAAAAATTTTAGGGTGGACGCGCGTACACGCGTACTCACGCGCGGACTGCAGACCCGCATATCTCACGGCGTGTCAATTGGCAACAAATAGCGACAGCACCGGGAGGGTAGCCAAGCGGCGGGAAGAGCATTTAAATATTTTGGAGCTAAGAAACGTGCTTGTTTATCAATTTCTTTTCTGCTCCTGTACACAAAATAAATAGTAAGCCGGGAAAAGATTGTTGTCGTGGCCAGCAAGTCAGGAACTCAGGGGGGGAATTCAGACCTAATTGGCAAAGTGACCCAAAAGGGACTTTTGTAACCGTGAAAAATTCTAAAGTGGCTAGATACTAAAAATAATGATAATTATGACAAAACGAAAAAAATTCACAAAATAAAAACATCTAAAACACAAGTTGCTAGTCATAAAGTAAAAGTTTTAAAGTTTATAGAATTTAAAAACCAACCCCATTTTTTATTAGCTTGTTTCTACGGCAACTAATTGGCCATCTTGGGCCTGCTTCGCATTGATGGCAAATCCAGACTGGTCTCCAGACTCGTCACCGAATTAAATACCAGGCTACCCAGAGCCCGAATGCTCAAAGCCTGAACCAATGATCAAACTACCTCGGCATGTGAGAACCTTCTAGGCCGTACTGAATGATCACACTGCTAAGACCCACTAGCCATCCGGATGATATTCCAGCCCTGGCCCTTGAAAAAAAAAAAAAAAAAACAATCTCCCGCTCAAAAATATCTACTATCATCAATTCCGCCCACAACCATTTGCATTATTTTTTCATCTCTTTCAGCCCTTGTGACCAGAATTCCAACGCAGAGAACCAACTTTATCTGCTGGTTATTCTAGCATTTTAGCTCATAGCATAGTTCTTATTTTTGCATATATCCTCCTAGATCGACTATCACGACTGCATTGCATAGAAAAATGATTGATGATTCTGGCATTGTAGGTACTGCAATATTTTCACGCGATATATAGCTACTAACACGCATCAATTTTTCTTTTCCAGGACCTCTCGGTTACCTCTCTAGACACCCATGGCACGAATTCAGTGATTGAAACTACGTCTACCCAATCGACCAACCCACCAAAGGTGCTGCTCCCGCGGCATAGCGCAATCAAATCTGGCATTTACAAACCGCATGGATCAGAAAGCAATCCGGGCTCACCGACTACGCGTCTTAGTGGTCTCGGCATACTTTTAGATCAGCCAGGTACCGAGTATACAAATATCCACCCGGCAACGGCACTGTCAGCGCCTCAGTCGAGGCTGCAGCAGTTGGTACCCGATCTGACCCCTACACCCGAGCCAGTTTACGAGCTGCAGTCTGCACCTGAACAACCAAAGCCAGTTCAACAACAAGTACAACCGTCTTATTCAAAGCGCAAGCATGCTAAGGATGCGGACTTGATCCACGAGGACATTACCAAGTTTTATAAGACTTTTACAGACCTGAACGACAAGTTCTTTATCATTGACAAGATTGGCGAGGGCACCTTCTCCTGCGTTTACAAAGCCGTCGACCTAAATTCAGATTGCTATGATAACGAGTGGGACTACACGGGAAACGAGGCCATGCGTAAAAAGCTTCGACTCACAAAGCCTGACGCCAAGTCGCAACGCAACCCAAATCTCGTGGCAATCAAGCGCGTTTTTGTCACGTCGTCGCCAACGCGTATCGCCAATGAACTCACCATTCTCAGTCGTCTTTTTGGCCACATTAATGTGGCGCCGCTGATAACCGCGATGCGGTGCCAGGACCAGGTGCTTATTATTTTACCGTACTTTTCGCATGTCGACTTTCGTCAAATTTACCATCTTCCGCAGGAGATGAAGCCCTACTTTAAGCAACTTTTCCGTGCGCTTGCTTTTATTCATGATAAGGGTATTGTCCACCGCGATGTTAAGCCACAAAACTTTTTGTATGATGTTTCACGCCAGCATGGTGTGCTTGTGGATTTTGGCCTTGCGGAGTACGCGCCGCGCTCGCACAACTGCGTATGTAGTAATGGCGTTGGCCGACAACGTGACCTTGACACAATCCGGCCCCAGGGCGGCTACCCCAAAAACGATACTCGCCCTGGTCGCCGGTCAAACCGAGCCGGTACGCGTGGGTTTCGGGCCCCAGAGGTACTTTTCAAGTGTCCCGACCAAGGCACCAAGATTGACATTTGGTCAGCCGGGGTGATGCTCCTGTGCTACCTCACGCGTACTTTCCCCTTTTTCAACTCTACTACTGATGTCGACGCTTTACTCGAAATTGCCAGTATCCTTGGCCGCCGTAAAATGGAGGCATGCGCGCTTCTGCACGGGGTTGTTTTTGAAACAAACATCACCACCCTGCCGACCCGCTCGTACCCATGGCTCTCGATTGTTGAGTGGCAGCTTAAAGCAAAAGTCTCGCCTGAGCAGCGTGAGGCGGTTGAGTTTATGCGGCGGGTGCTCAAACCGAACCCATTTGAACGACTTACTGCACACGCCGCCGTGAACTCGAGCTGGCTGGCCAATGTCAAACTCCCATTTGAAGAGGCATAGATTCATTGTATAAATGGCTGGGTTTGTTTAGATATTTAATGATATATATAACATGTTTAATCAAGGTTGTTTATAATCATAAGCTTTTTTTTTTTTTTTTTTAATACATTGGCATCAGCTTTAGTCTGCTTTCCAATTGACGCCCCACGTTGCCGTCTTAACTTTCAAGTACTCAGCAATTCCGTAGCCCATACCCGCCTCTTTTCCGTACCCGGAATCATGCCAGCCGCCAAAGGGCGCTTCGGCCGAAGTCGTGAGGCCCACATTAATTCCCACGTTGCCCGTCTCAATTGCCTCCATGACGCGCCAAATGCGGTCAGCATTGCTAGTAAAAACGTAAGAAGTTAGTCCCATGGCGGTATTGTTGGCGCGGGTGATGACTTCGGACTCAGAGTCAAACCGGAAAAGTGAGACAATGGGCGCAAAGGACTCCTCGGATGCCACCGCCATGGTGTCTGAGGTGTTAAGAAGCAGCGTTGGCGGGAAGAAATAACCTGCAGGGGAAAGCGAGCTGTTGACTGCCACGGGGGTTATGGCCGTGGCGCCTCGGCTTACGGCATCGCTAACATGCGCTTGGGCCTTGTCGAGAGAGCGCGGAGTCGTAAGCGGGCCTAAAGTAGTGACGGGGTCAAGGCCATGGCCCGGCGTAAGCTCTGCTTGCATGCGCGCGGTGAGCAGCTCCGCAACTTGGTCGTAAATATCGCTTTGCACAAAAACGCGCTGCGCACATACACACGTCTGCCCCGCATGCCGAAATTTACAAATCATGAGCTGGGCCACCGCCTGGTCAAGGTCAGCATCATTAAAAATGATAAAGGGACCATTGCCGCCCAGTTCAAGTGTAAGCTTTTTAAGACTTGATGCGCACTGCGCGGCTAGTTTTTTGCCCACAGGTGTGGACCCTGTGAAGGAGACCTTTTGCACCTTGGCATGGGTACAAAGGGCCGTGCCAATCAGCGGCGTGTTTGATTCATTGCAGGGCAAGATGTTGATAGTGCCAGGCGGGAACCCGGCCTCACGCGCCAAATACGCCAGCGCGTTTGCCGACAAGGGTGTTTCTGGCGAGGGCTTATTGACCACAGTGCAACCAGCCGCAAGCGCCGTGGCCGCTTTACGCAAAAAGAGAGCAATGGGGAAATTCCAAGGGGTAAGCGTGGCTACGACGCCAATGGGGTACTTGGTCACAAGAAAGCGGTTATTAGCAGCGGGGCCGGGGCCATTGCCATTAGCAATGGAGCCATGCTGGCGCTCGGCCTCTCCAGCCATCCACCAGCAAAATGTCAGGGCGTATTCAACCTCGCCCTCAGCCTCGCGCAGCGGTTTCCCGGTTTCAAAGACAAGCAGCTGGGCCAGGTCGGACTTGTTGGCGCGGATAAGGCGGTCCCACTCAAGCAGCAGCCGTGCCCGCTCGCGCGCCGTAAGTTGGCGCCAGGCGCTGCCATGAAAGGCGGCATTGGCCGCGTCAACTGCCCTTTCTGCGTCTACCGCCGTGGCTGACGCAAGGGTCGCCCAGGTTTCGCCGGTAGCTGGATCCATCACATCAAAATCTTCGCCGGACGCGGGCACAAACTCGTTATTGATAAAAAGTGATGGTTGATATAAATTTTTGTTGATGAGATTTAGTGTCGGGGCCATTTTGTGTACGAATCTGGTTGATATGAGTATTGATCTGGGTAGGTCCTTGAACATTAAAAAAGCACCTTGATTTACAGTGGGGGGGATGGGAAGTAGTTTTATATTTAACTGCCCGAGCGTTATCTAGACTCCAACCAAAGATTAGAAAAAGCCATGATAAACTGATATGATTGATTATGGCTGCTTGTTGGAGTCCCCCGGGGGAGGGCTGTCTAACCCGCTAATCCACCCCCCACTGGGGGACTATTCCTGTGATCGCCTTTCTGGCTACCCCACAAAAATATGTCACAGGAATAACAAAAGCTGGGAGTGGGGTCGATTTCCCCCCCAGAACAAGGCAATATGCCGTTCGCCCCAGCTCTAAGAAACCGATAGCGCGCCGATAGAATTAGTGGAAATACTATCAATATTAATTAAAATAAAAGCTGTAGAGGGTTATTTTGGTTGAAAACTGGAATTGATAATTGTAGAATATACAGAGGGTTTAATAGTGCTGCTTGAATGATTTGATAAAGAAATGGGAGAAAGTGAACAAGTATGCAGACAGCGATTAACAATGAAACTTTTCACCTACTCGATTTTTTTTTTTTTTCAATATTTTTCATTCATCATTCGCTTCCTCCTTTTCACTACTTGTGTGCATATTGCTTTGCTATTTTCTTTTCTTCGGGTCCTGCACAATCGCGTGTGTTGTTCTAAATAACGCTCCTAATCTTGTCTCGTCATGACGAAATGAAATCACAAAATGCAAATCAAACAGTTGCACCCGGTCATCAATTTTATATATAAAAACCCACCCACAAAAGTCCCAAAAACAAGTCTCTCTGTTTAGTGCCACCCTCCCAGCCCGTCAAATTTAAACAGCAAATTATAATAAAAAAAACAGTCCCTCGTCTACTCAATTGACTTTCTATTGTTTTAATTCTCATTGAATTTTTAAAATGTCTCCTTTGCGCGTCTCGATCATTGGTGCTAACGGAAAAGTTGCCAAGCACCTTGTCCGCAAGCTTGCCAACCTGCCCGCTGAATTCACCCCCGTGGCGCTCATCCGCAACCAGGACCAGGCCCAGCAGTACAAAGACCTCAACATTGAGTCCAAGTTAATTGACCTTACAGGCTCCGTTACCGACATTACTGCTGCAATCAAGGGTTCTGATGCCGTTGTCTTTAGCGCTGGCGCTGCGGGAAAACCTCCCGGCCCCGAGATCATTGACCACCAGGGTGTCGTCAAGGTTCTTGAGGCCCTCAAGGATGCTGGCATCAGGCGTTTTATTCTTGTTGGAGCCCTCAAGACTGACGACCAGGCCGCATGGGATGGCACTGCGCTGCACGACTATTTCGTTGCCAAGAAGAAGGCGGATGACAAGATCCGCGCGGCGTCACATATTGATTACACTATTTTGCGCCCAGGCCAGCTTAGTGACGGACCCGGTGGCAAACAGGTGCTTGATTTGAAGGTGGATGATGATATCAAGAACAGTAGAAGCTACACGATTGACCGCGCTGACGTGGCCGAGGCGGCAATTCTGAGTCTGAAAAACAAAAACACAATCAACAAGGTGATTCCATTGCTTAATGGCGATGGTGTCGACCTGAAGAAGTTTATTGAGGAATTCTAGATGGTCTGGACCAGTAGTGAGACGTTAAACCTGTAGTGTCAATAAATATATCTGTTCAATTAAAAGAGAAATGCAGTAGTTATATTTTTTTTACTAGCCGGGGCGCGGTCATTGTACAGCATAACCCCCCTGGTCAGTGAATGCCCTGATGTAATATCTTTGGCTTTCACTCTTTCTCCTTGTAAAGATTTCATGGTGTTCATCTACCGTCATGCCAAGGCCAGAGATTTTACAGTCGTGGCTGCTGAGTCAGAAAACTTCCATCGGCGTTGTCAGTTCTTCCGTCGTCGCCATTAAAGAAAGCCAGCAAACTCAAGGTCCAATGATTGTTCCGCTTGGACCCTGCGGCTGAACTCTCTCTCTGCCACCTAAAAAAAAAAGTCAGCACACTGTTCAAAATGTTTGACATGGCGGGAGGGAACAACAGGCTTTGAAACAAATAAAAGTGTATTTAGAAGGGCTTGTATATACCCCCAGAAGAGGAAATTGATTAGACTGTTCCACGCAAGTCGGGCCAGTCGCGAGAGATTGGCAAAGCACCACTCGACGGCTAGTTTGATTAACCCGAACAGACCTTTTTTTTAAGTTTCTGATTCTCATAATGGACTGAAGTTATACCTCCAGTCTGGCTTACCAAATTGCATTTGGTGATGTTCTGTCGTCGCAATTACTATTTTCATTTAAATAATAACTAATTTCCGCCTCCTTTTTTTCTGCTCACTATTCCAAATCAATAACTTATCAACCATCTTTTGATTTTGCTCTTCTTCAATCACAATGTCTCCCTTAAAAATCGCTATTCTCGGCGCCAATGGCCGCATTTCTAGAATCCTTATCCAGAAACTTCTGGCCAACTATTCGAATCAGTACACCCCCATTGCTGTTATTCGCAATCCTACCCAGGTGGATTTTTTCTCTGAGCTCGGAGTCGAGACCCGCTTGGCAGATTTGACTGGTAATGAAGGCCCTATTGTCGATGCCTTGACCGGTATTGATGCCGTTGTTTTGACCGCCGGTACGCCCCATGGGCTTGCGCCGGGACCCGAGCTGCTTGACCATCAGGGCACACGCAAGGTGCTTTTGGCGCTGCACGAAACTGGCGTCAAACGGCTTATTGTAATTGGAGCAATTAAAACGGACCAGTCCGAGCTATTTGGCAGCCATTTTCTCAAGGACTACTACATTGCTCGCAAAAAGGCTGATGATCTCATTCGCGCTGCCGAGGGGATTGAGTACACACTGTTGCGGCCCGGTTGGCTCAGCGACGAGCCTGGCACGGCAAAAGTGCTTGACCTGAAGAATGATATAGACCCATCGCTGGAGTATGTGATGAGCCATTCGATCACACGCGAAGATGTGGCGCAGGCCATTATCGAAACCCTCGAGAGCCAAAACTCCATTGGCAAGGTGATCCCATTACTTAACGGCGAGGATAAGTCATTGTCGGATTTCATTAGCAACTTTGCCGCGTAGTCGCTTCATTGGGAAATTGTCTCTCTGTAATAACTTCAAGGATAAGAAATAAAAAGGGTTTTTTTAGTTTTTTTTTTGTGAAAGAGTCCGCACGAACTGGGGAAGGATGCGCTAATGTAGAAAAAGGCTGCTTCTAGTCCGTAGACAAATGTGTCAAATTCAGATTCAAAAAAAAAAGCATTTTCTTTTTCTGATTCGTTTTCAGCCAGTTACAGGTCCATCACCCATCACCCTGGTCCCTTAAAGGTAGACACAAAAATAAAATAAAAAAATAATAATAATAATAATTTAAAATAAGTATGAGCTTTATCGACGATGAAGACGACGATACAGACGACGATAGACTTGCGTCGATCCGCCGATTGCGGCGACCAATGTCAAGTCTCAATTACCCGACACCAGCCGGTGCAAACAGTGGCGGCAGCAACAATGCACTTTATAGCCGATACCAGGGGATGCGGTCAGTTTCATCACTCCAGAAATCCGCAGGGGTACTACAACACCCGCAACGCCGCAGCGTATCTCTCCTGAATGGCTATCAGGACCACTTGAAATACCGGCTTGAACGTGACCGGCCAATATCACGGGCCGGCCGGAAAAGCAGCCTTGGCGGTGGTGGTGGCGGCGAAAGCACCACCGCTGACATGTGGAGCGAATTGGATTTGATAAAGGAGAGAATGCAACGGTTAAATGTGGGCACCAGTTCAGGGCGCGCTACCCCTCAGCCGGTTAGTATCAACCACGCTGCTGCTACTGCTGTTGCAGGTGCCAACACCGCACCGGTGGTAAGCAGCGCGAATACAAGATTCGGTAGCAGCAACAGCAGCAGTACAATTGTGCCGTCGGACAGGTTGTTCCAGCGACAGTCAAGCCTCACTGGCTCTCATCCCGGGTCTGATAATCACAAATCGGTGCGCATGGCCGCGCCGCCTCTTGCCTCACCTGTTGTTCCGGCCAAGGCGCCAGTGGCCAACGCGATCGATTTTGTCCCACTAAACCAGGCGCCGACCAGTTTATCTCAGCACCACCTGCAGTCGGTCTTGGCGCGGCTTGGTGGCCGTGCTGATATTGATTCGCTGCTGCTTGATCGTGCCTGTTCTGACTTATTAAGGGTTTACCCTACAACTACTACGCCGCAGCAGCGCGAGGCGCTTGACCAGGTCTGTCTCTCGATGGCCAATTTTGTGATCAAGATGTTGGACGATAGTCAGCAACAGAATGGTTTCCAGCGGGAGCAGCAACTACATCCACAACATCAGCAGCAGCAACAACAACAACAACTACAGCCGCAGCAGCAGCAGTCCCATTTCCCTCTCCAGCCACTTCAGAGAGACATTTTCACTACCCCCGAGACGAAACCTCTTCCTGGTAACTCTATTGAGATTTCTGAAGGCGGACCGTACGGCGGCTACCATGACCCCAATTCCAGTCTTAAGTTAGATACCTCAGATTCACACCACTTCCCACGCGGACAGCAGCATTCGCGTCGACCACGGAAAAACTCGCTGCTTTTTCACAAGGATGATTTTGTAGCTCGGAATAAAAGCTTTAGTGGAATCTTCCCCGAAATCCGAGCTCGGCAAAATTAACAGAAAGAGCATCTCCATCTCCCTCATGTTAATTTCGCTTATCTAGTGGGGAGGGGAGTTTCTTTTACTATTAGTATTGATATATACATAAGGTGCCATGGACTGGTGCCATGGCCGATTGTTGTTTTTTTGTTTGGTTTTATTCTAACTATTTCTTAATAACTATAGTTGAATGCGAGCCTGCTAGCATTACAATCAAGCTCAATAACTTTTTTTGATTGCTAATAGATACTCATATTTAGACTTGAACTTTTTTTTAAAAAAATAAAATAAAAATTTTTCCAGGCTATACTAATCTCATTGCCAGAGTTCGGTGGGTTGGTGGTGATGGCTTGTGTGCTTGTCTGTTCCATTATTATCATTTATTATGGTGAAAAGATTGGACCTGCCAACCCACACAGACAAAATAAAGGTTTACATACTTTTTTTTTTTTTTTTTTTAATGGAAATTTCCTCTTTTTGCCCTCTCAAAGTTCCACAACCACTTCAGCCGGATCACCAACACCACCACCATTCACAAATATTACAATGTCCTTTAGATTCTGCCTTGAATGGTATGCAGTTCTCTTTTTATTCCAAGTGTTGCTACTAACAAATACTTTAATTCTTTTTCCTTCTAGCAACAACATGTTATATCCGCACGCGGACAATGCCAACAACCGCCTGCTATACTCGTGCCGCAACTGTGACTACAGCGAGGTGGCCGAAGATGCAATGGTCTATCATCACAAGCTTGACAGAGAACTGAGGTGCGTATTATATAAACGCCATGTTGAGATATACTCGCGTGGGCACGCACACCCTCACGCCTTATCCCCACCGCGAGCATACTAACGATTTTTTTTTTTTTTACGCGTCTAGTGAAACTGCTGGTGTCACGAACGACGTTGGTGAAGACCCGACTCTGGTAAGTGATTCTTCTATTTTATTTTATCCGGTATTTCTAACTCCTTTTTTTTGTTATCTACAGCCACGGTCAAACAAGGAATGTCCAAAGTGTCATTGGAAGGAATGTGTATTTTTCCAGAGTCAGCAGCGCCGGGCCCAGACGTCGATGGTGCTTTTCTACGTCTGTCTCAACCCCGAGTGTCATCATACGTTCCGGTCTGTTTAAAAAAAAAAACCTGTAGAACCCTCTTTTTTCTCTCCAGCCGCATAGATGACTTCGACTATACGCTTTGTTGTTTATATATATATATATATATTTATTGATTTTTTGTTCAGCTTTTTTTTTTTTTATTCTTTTTTTTTGTTTAAATTATGTACAAATGTAATACAAGCATCACATATCATGCCCGAGTTGTTCCAGCGTCCTGCGCACGCTCCACCCTCTGTCTTCCAACTAATAATCATCATCTTTCTTTTTTTCCATCTTTTAGACTGTCCGCGGGGCCAAAGCGACAATCTTGTTGAATCCCTTGTCTCTCAGCTCCTTACCAACGACACCAGACACTCTGCTACCAATGGGGTCACCGGACTTTCCAATGAGCACGCATGCATTGTCATCAAATCTGATAATCGAGCCATCAGCTCTTCTTGTGGGCTGCTTAGTACGCACAACAACAGCATGTCTAATATCACCCTGTCTAAGCTTTTGTGAGTTACCGCTGTTGCTGCCGGGGCCACCAGAGGAGGCGTTGGCGATTGGTCGGGCCTTTTGCACAACAACAACAATACGGTCGCCGATCCGCGCGTTGTTTTTGGGGTTCTTGCCAAGCACCTTGATGCACTCGACGAGCATGGCGCCCGAGTTGTCAATGACGTTGAGCATAGACTTGAGGTAGAGCATTTTTATTTGTTGTAGTGGGTGGTTGTGTGGTGGTTGTGGTTTGATCTAGAGGGGTTGATGATGATTGGCGAAGGTTGGAAATAAAAATGAAATTTTTTTATTTTATTTTTTTAGTAAAAAATTTGGAGGAATTGGAGTAGAAAAGGGAAAATGGGCAAATTTTTGTATATAAAATCTGGTGGTGGTGACGTTCCGTAAATAAAATTAAATAATAATAAATAATAATAAATAATAATAAATAATAATAAATTTGATAATAATATTAATGATATTACTGCTATAAGCAACCTCTATATAGTAAATTCCTAGATATAAGGAAATGACAACCGTGCTTGAATTAGATTTACATACAAATTTTCATAAAACTTGGAAACTTGATAAAAGAGATTTTTTTTTTTCTCTCATACAAAGTTGCTTATATCAAATGCTAAAAAAGTCAAAATTTTTCACTGACTACATTCATCCCTCGTGCAACTTCTGGTTTGATGACCAAAGGAACTACCTTTACCCACGGCCAGCAATTAAAACTTTGTATTGAACATAAATAGAAGCCACATTTAACTGAGCTTGAGCTACATAAGTGGTTTGAAAAGAAGTTTAATCAAAAGATGTCTCGTATCTCACGGATTTTCTCTGCAAAATATGACTGGCTGGATACTGCAAAAAATCTCTAGCTAGTTGGCAAAAAGCAACGTGCAGAAAACTGGCCAGAGCTTGAAGGAGGGGGTGTATACAGCAGGCTGATAAAAATCAATGCTTTCTAAAAGAGATTCTGCACCACGAGCAACTGTTAGAGAGAAAAAAAGAAGCGGAATAAGTACCAGACTGATATTTGAACCTTCATGATGAGGTCATGTAATTAGCGTGTTGTTTCAATATTTCTTAATAGCGCAATCACACAAATTGCTCTAAGCAAGAACTGATTACAAGAAATGCAAACCCTCGTCTGAATTAGTTGCTTATAGTGTAATAAAATAGACTTTTTAGGGTAGGGGGTTTCTATTTTTGCATCATAGTTAGTCTATTCCGAAATTGGCAATAGCATTGAAAGTTTCATGTTTCAAGTCTTTTGTTTAGGTCCACACTAAAAAAAATAAAAATAAAACCTTTTTTTTTAATGCCAACGCCAACAAACAACATCATTTTTCTTGCCTGTGGGCTCACCGACCTTGTAGTATTTTAATTTTCAACGCGCTAGCTCGTTATTAAAGGTTGTTTTTTTTATTTATTTTTCAACTACAATAATGCTGGCATTTTATATCTTATTTCTACTGCTTTCCTTCGTTATTGTTGGTACCAGGGCTGATTATTCCATCACTAGTCCTGCCGCGGGACAAACATTCGCAGCATCTACGCCTATCACGATCAAGTTTGAGGATGATGGCAGCATCCCTGCCATGACAGACCTTACATCTACTCAAGTCCTGCTTTGTACAGGTTCAAACTCTGCCATCACCTGTTTCTCAAAAAGCGTCGTGGGTACTTTCACGCCATCAGTGTCAACGACCTCTTATGATGCCAACCTCGCGTCTTTGACATCACTTGGTAGCAATGGTCGCTACTTTTTCCAGTTTTACTCTGTCGGCAGTGGTGGCACCACTATTCACTACACCGAGCGATTCACACTTACGGGTATGACCGGCACCACAAAGGCCACTGATGGCGGTGACACTACCCCACCCACGGGCTCAAACTCATTCAGCACGGGCAGTAGTGATGATAACTCTGTGATTATGAAATCCAATACTATCCCCTATCTCTCACAAACTGGCCGCGTTCGTTACGCCCCTATGCAAATGCAGCCTGGCACCAAAGTCACGCTCGCGCTCACCCCGAGCCGCCGTTTCCCCACCTCGGCCGTGACCTACTTTACCGACTACTCCTTGAAACCTTACCCAATCACAACCAAAACCCCCACATGGTCTTACTCCGTCTCGCAGGCTCCAAACTGGGTGGCTACGCTTCCTAGCCCGACTGGTTACTATGCTGCCAGTGAGGCCCTTAAGCGTAATATCAACGCCAAGTCGAGAAGAGGCTATGTGGATCTGTAATAGACTTATGTTGGAAGGCTGAGCAAAAAAAAAAAAAAATACACACATATACATACGTACGCCTTCTCTTTCTCTCTCATACATCTATACACACGGGAGGGATTACAAAAGGCTGAACATCTCAGAATCATATAGTACATTAATACATATTTAAATATACAGATTAGGTTCTGGGCTAAAAAGCATCACTTACTCGTATCTTTCCCGGTAACCCGACCGACCTGGGCTGCCGCTGTTGTTACTGCTATACCGGTTGCTGCTGCTGCCGCTGTTGTTGTTATAGTTGCTGTACCGCGCGCCGCCCGATCCAAAGTTTCCACCCCCACTACTGCTATTGTACCGGCCGCTGCCGCCCCCGCCACTGCCACCGCTAATGCTATTGCGGTAACCCCCGCTATTACTATTGTTGCTGTTACTTGTATAGTTGCTGCTGCTGTTGTTATTGTAGCCATGGCTCCCGTGATGGCTGCCATTATAGTCGTTTCTCGGGCGGCTACTAAAGTTGGACCTCCGATCGCTTGGCTGCTGCTCGCGCTCGCGGCTCTGATGCTGCTGATACTGCTGCTGCTGCTGCTGCTGATGGACTGCGGCAGATAGCAGTACCGTGGGCATTGGCGGCGGTGCCGCAAGCATCGCGCCCGGAGGTTGCGGCACGGGATAGAACTGGCCTGGCGGCGCCGGCAGCCCGGCCAGGTGCACTGGCGGCACAAGCCATCGATCTCCCACCAACTCATCAAAAAGCTCTTCCTTTGTTTTCCACTCTGTCCCCGGGGCCCCTGCCTCGCTGAAGTTATCAAGCGCTTTCGACTGATTGAGTTTTGCGCCCGAGCTCGCCGCGGCGGCCAAAGCTGGGTCGCCCCCCGCGGCGGCAGCTGCTACAGCAGCGGAGGGGAATGGGCCGGGAAGCAGGTTTTCCTCAAGTGCCGCTTGCTCGTAGTAATCGACAACAAGCTTGATATGGTTACGGCCGAGGTTGTGCGACTTACGAACGCTCATGGAGTCGTGCGTGAGCGGGACATTGCAGTAGTCACAAAAATAGTGATCTGGGCTGTTAGTCTAACGTCACCAAAAAAAAAAAACAGGAAATCAAGTGGAATACTTATCTTGGTCATTCTTGTCTTTTATTTGCTATTTGATGTTGCTCTTGTAGTAAATCAACGCGTCAAGATTCTTGTTAAAAGCCTTGCGGACGTTGTAGGATATCAACGTGTGGTGGTAAATCCTGTTTCTGTTTGTTTCTGGTGGTTCCGGGTGGTGTTGGGAGGTTTGAAATTTCTAGTCTACACACTTTCTGGAAAAAATAAATTATAAATTATAAATAACTATAAATACCCACACTTGTAATTATTAAAAAAAAAAAAGAGTAAATAATTTGCATTGTTTATTAACACTTCAAAGTATTTTATACCAAACTAGATAATGGTTTTATGATATTAGAGCTAATTGATTTTATAATTTTTAATTTTTAGAGGTTAAGTATAGATGGTTTGAAAAGCTGGGTTCAGTTTTGCAACCTAGGCAGATCATATGCCTAACTTTTGCCTAGGTTAATAACAAAAAGATAGGCGAAGAGCAAATTCATTATTCTAGCAGTATAGTCTAAAAACAAGTAATAAGAAACAGAGCTCTTCAAAAAATTGTGTTGAAGATAAGTTTGAACCAAAAAAAAAAAGGTTTTATTTCAATCAGCACACATAACACTCATTAATTCAATATTCTTCCCCGTGAAGCTGAGCTGGCTAAGTTTTGTCGAAATCAACAGTGATGGTGGTATTCTGGGTGTCTACTTTTAAAAAATACCAGCTTTATAACTAAGAGAAGTTTACATACCAGGCTATTATATAAATTGAGAATATCTAATGGCTTCTAAGGTGGCAACTGTCATCATTATTCAAAAAGTTGAAATTCATCTTAACTCAATGTCAACAAGCAAACCACATATTGTCAATCTCATCAAGTTTTTACAAGATCAATTTCTATTGTATTTTTAACTATTAATTTAATTGACCTCAATTCAATAATCTTAGACAGTAAGTGGTTTATTTTTCTGGGATTTTTATTTTACGAAACTAGTCTTTTCACGGCCCCACTTATCGGGTGTATCAAAACTGTCTTACTTATATCTCAGTCCTTGATAACTTTTTTTTTCGATACTTATCTTATATTTTAGTAAACTGTAAGCTTATGTTTCAAAGATTATAATAAATTTTTCAAGCAATTAATTAGTTAGATAGAATGCAAGCTTATTATTTAAAAATTTAAAAGCCACACAAACGGCTATTGAAATAACAAAAATATATGCAAAGATTTTTTTTTTTAGAAACTCTTTTATCTCAATGAGATTTTTTAAGGTAGCTCAATGCTTTAAAATTTTTGGTTTGGCATAGTTGATAGCGTTGCTTTTAGTAAATTTTATAATCATGAGTCCCAGAATCAATATCAAGATAAAAAGTCTGCGCAACAAAAACCTGAAAACCTGCTAGGACAAATAGATGAAAGAGCGTTGAAACTTACGTTTAAAATCACTTGAGATTAGTGGCCGGAAAATACAAAGGCATTTCAAGATCTGATTCAATTTTTTTTATTTTTGTTCACTTTATTATTTTTGTGATATGCTTTCATTTAAGTGTACAAGTCGTGGTTGTCTCGACCTCTTGCCCGCTTCCGAAATCAGGTTGTCAAAACCAGAGAACGTTATTTAACTGATGAAGATTAGTTGTGTATTTTATCATGGATATCTATTTTGAAAACATTCTAGACAGATAGAAAATCTATTTATTGTCCTAATATCTAGAAATTACATAACGAAAATAAAAATAACAAAAGAATTCAAGAAGACATATAGCTCTAACACATATCTCAATAAAACTGACAAAATAACGCTCTCAGCACGTGTAGGGGGTTTCGACATTTGATGGCGCCGAATTCTTCATAGAAATGAAAATGCTATGAGATTTTTTTGGTAAGAATTTTATGACTGATGCTGCTCATTATGAAATCACTTGATCGTTTTGTTTTTTTTTCATTTTTCATTGTACAGCGTGGAAAGTTTGCCCTAAAAATCCGACTTCATTCGATCTGCACCGGCCTAAACCTCAAGTTACAACCACCTACCAACTAGTTTCCAGGCCCTCCCCGTCGCCACACGTAGCTATCGATATCCGACTCATCGTAAATCTTAAGCATGCCAGAAAAGCCTCTTCCGTCGTTTAATGGACGGCTCAACAAGTTCAAGCATAAAACACCCCCTCGCGCCACCACAACCGTCACATCGGTTGCTTCTGCTGCTATCATTCGGCCCAAATCTAGTCTTGCCCGCGTTGCCAAGCCTGTGCCCGCAATAGCGACTGTGCGGAAGGTCTCTAAGAAAAAATCTATTTCTCCCACTGATTTACCACAATTGCCGCTACTGCTGGAACCGGGCCTCGTGTGCGTTTTTATCGGGTTCAACCCTGGCATCCAGTCGTCGCTTCAGGGCCATTCCTACGCGCACCGGTCCAATCTTTTTTGGAAAATGATATATGAATCAGGATGTGTGAATGAACCGGTTACATACCATGATGACCGGTCCATGATCAAACGGTATCGCTACGGGTTCCATGACCTTGTGCTACGGCCCACGCGCAGTATAGATGAACTTGGCCGCGCCGAGATGTTAGATAATGTGCCCCGGTTGGAGCGCACGCTGCAAACCTACGAACCCGCCATAGTCTGTTTCGTGGGGAAGGGAATATGGGAGAAAATCTACAAGTACAAGGCTGGCCGTACTCTACCAAAGAACAGGTTTGCTTGGGGGCTGCAAAAGAACATTGATTTCACATTTGTTAAAAAGGATCGCAGCACCAAGTTGTTTGTAATGCCGTCAACGTCAGGTCTGGCGGCGGGGATGAGTCGAGAGCATAAGCTTGCGTTATGGAAAGAACTAGCTATTATTATTACACAAGAACGGGAAGCGCAGAAGGAGTAGCAGTAGCGAAAAAAAAAACTTACTCCCTCAGTGCTCTTAGCCGTTCGTTCAATTTATCTTCCACTTCCTCTGTGGCCTCAATCTTCGTTTGTGCAGGCTTGTTGGCCTCGAGGTCCTGTTTCAGCTCAAGACCGGCTTGGTCGGCCACCTTCTGCATGAGCAGGTCAACCTCCTCCGGCGGCGTGGTCAAAGCACTGGCGTTGCCCGTCGCATTCTCGTAGTACGATGCCGTGGCATCAAGGTCCTCAAACTGCGTCTCAAATTTGTCCATCACCAGCGATATCTGTTCGGGGTTCATGCTCTTGAGCGCACGATCCATGCCGCGCACGACACCAACCATGTTGCCTGTGACTGACCGCATCGTGACGGCGGTTTGCACACGGCTAGCAACGGCATCAATCCTTGATGCCAGTACAATCAGATTCTTGCGTTCTCCTTGCTTGCGGATGGAATTTTGTGCATACACCCGCGCAATGTCATTGTTGCCAGCCTGGATAGCCTTCTTGACCTTGCCCTCCTCGGCCTTGATTTCCTTATCGGCCTTTGCGGCCTGGCGGTTCAGCTGCTTGGCGGTGAATTTCAGTTGAAAAAGCGTGTTTTCTAGTCCCGACATGATGCAAAGTTTATCAAATAAAGTCAAATGTCAGATCAATATATAAAATTGAAAGAATGTTTGTGGGTTGAAAAGGAAGTCAGAAAGGTGCAAGTGGCAGGAAAAAAGAGGCAAAAGTTAAGGTGTTGAAACTTGTTTGTGTATGGCAAATGTCTTAAAAAAATCAGTGAGCGAGAGAAATCAGTGCGAACTGGGACAGAACAATATTGTCAAAACATTATCTTTTTTAACAGATTTGATATAAAAATAAATACTCAATATAATAAATAAATATATATTGTTAATAAATATAAAAACAATTATTTTTGCTTGTTTTCTTTAGTTTAGAAAGGTCAGATAATTTTGTATGTTATTTGTTGGAATAATTTTAAACAAGAAATTCGGTAATAGTTTAGTGGCTAGAATTTCCGCCTGTCAAGTTCTTTGAACAGCACGCGGGGGACCGGGGTTCAATTCCCCGTTACCGAGTAATTTTTTGGTATTTTTTTTTGTTTTTTCTTCTTACGTCCTTTCTTTCTGGTCATGAACCATCATGAACGCGTTCCTTTTTGTTTCTTTTCTTTCTCTCTCTTTCTCTCTATCTCCCAAGCCCGGCAGGACAACTCCAAAACTGAATTGCGATGTCCGAACCAGTTGATGATCAAAGTATGCTTTACCATTTTTTTTTTTTTATTTATTTATTTGTATTGTTTGCTAATATGTGTGTTTTTTGTGTGCCAGATCAAGCCACCACTAATACCACGACCAGTAGACAATTGAGCCGACGCGAAGCGAGACTTCGTGGCGCTGGGTATGGATTCTTTTTTTTTTTTTGGACTACAAGCAATGCCATTATCAATCGAAGTAAAAAGTTATTATATCTAACAAGGCTTAATTTCTATTTTTTTGGTGATTTCTTAGCACGCGGCAGGTCAACATCTCTGCCTTTTCAATCTTTACGTCTGCCCAGGATGGAAGTAGGTTCAATTTCACTTTTTTTTTAAAAGATATTCATGGTAAGAGATGAAACTAATGTGTTGGATGTGATTTAGATGAATCGGCAGTTGTTTCGAGCAAAGTTATAACCCACCAGAGTCAAAGTGTGGTATCTCACAGCGGTGATGGCAGCAGTGTGGCGGCCATGGCATCAACAACTACAGCTAGTACCAACCTGAAAATGGTGACAACAGAAAGTACCGATGAAAATGCGCCAGCAGCTGGCAAAGTTGAAGAGATTGAAGATGAAGTTGTGGAAATAAACTATGGTGACAATGATGATGATATTGAAAAGCTGATCTCGGAAGCAGGTGGTATACGTGACCACGAGGAAGAGGAGGTCGGCCAGGCTGATTATGACGAGGTGGAGAGCTACCAGGTTGAGCAGGGGAGCCAGTCACCGCCAATAGCATCGCCCAAGCGCGGGCTCGAAAAAGTCGGGGCAGATGATAGTCCAAAACGCCGCAGATCGAGCCGGTTGCAGGCTCGGCAGTCGCTTGAAACCTCGCTCTCAGTCGACTTGGACACTCCCACAAAAGACCGCAGCCAGAGCCGGCTCGAATCGCCGATAGAATCACCATACCCAAGTCCCGTTGCTGTGCGCAGCAGCCAACCTGTCACGGCAGCACGGGCGCCAGTACAGGCTAAGGCTAAGCGTCAGAATAGTACGGCTTCGCAGCGACGAGGTGTACTTACCACCGCCAGCGTTTTCCACACGCTTGCTAATGCGCGGCGGCGTAAAGTCATTCTTCCTATCTTTACGCATAGCGATTCCGAGGAATCGGATGGTAGTGGCGGCGATGGAGCCGAGGGTGATTCAGACGCTGACTACGTAGAGGGCGGGAGCTCGCAGCGGTCGCGCGATACGTTCAATCTCACAATCTACAAAGTCCCGCCTGAGCACGGCGGCACGCTCACCGTCAATGTCGTGGACGTGGCGCACCAGGTGGTTGTGAACCACTTGTCCCGGTTTCTCAAGCATGATAAACGGATGCGCAAGGCGCGGCCGGCAGTGCGGCGCGCGTTTGCGCGATACCGCTCCTTGTTGCACGACCATCTACTCCAGTTGGGCGATCTTGTTGATAGTAATGCGGTGCTTGTGGCGCGCGTGCGAGCGGCTACAGCTCAGCGCGACGTAGCGCGATCGCGGCTTTTGCAGCTTCGTGATGAGCGTATGCGGGTGCAGCGGCGCATGGAGCAAGTGCGGGCCAATCACGTCGAGCAAACAGCTAAGCTGAATGAAGCGCGTGAGGTTGACTTCTTTCTGGCAGACCTTGAGCAGTCCCGGTCAAGGGCATCTGCCTCGACCGAAAACAACAATGAGGATTATGATGTGAGTAGTGGGAAAGGAGTTGGTACAAAAGCGCTTAACAAGGTCTTGCTTGAATTGGATCTTCTTCGACCAAAACTTGGCAAAGCCGGCGCTGCTCAAATACTCCAGAAAGCTGTCCAGAAACTAGAGCATCTCGACCAAAATCTCTCTTTTTAAAGACAAGATTGTCTTTTACATTTTATTTATTTCACAGAAATAGTATTCTTAATAATATTACGTTTTGTTTTCGATATATATCCAAGAGCTTTCTCACTTTTCTTGCTGAGATTTCCACTCGGCGACTTGCTTGTTATTGTAGACCTGGTCGAGCCGGGTTCGGTACTTCGCGACCCAAATATGCTCAAAAGCCGCGGCAGTGTCCATTCTCTGATTAGGATCAACCTTTAAAAGCTTGGACACAAACGATTTGCCCTCAATGGTAATTTTTTTCCATTCTGCAGTGTTTAAAAACAGCCTACCAATTCTTGCATTCATAGCAGTCCTCATAGTATCAGTTTCATCAAAAAACGGAGAGATACCTAAACAGTTTTAACCTTCGAACTCTGAAATGTAGCAGTTAACTCACCAGTAAGTAGCAAATGAGTTATAACACCTAAGCTCCACATATCACACTTGAGGGTATATCCTGTCTTCTTACCCTGGAGACCAAATCCAACTTCTGGTGCACAGTACTCAGGAGTACCAATAATAGTGCTCATAACATTCCTGGAACTGGAGTTAAACTTTGCGATACCAAAATCGCCCAAAACCACTCTAGATCCGACTGATGGCGAGCTTAGCAGAATGTTATCAAGCTGCAATTTCCTGACAGTTAATATAACCAGCTATTTTTGTTATTAAGGGTACACCTACCTTTAAATCACGATGTGCGATTCCCATTGAGTGGAGATAGTCTAACGCATGTAGTATTTGAAACACAATTACCAGCGTCTCTGCTTCTGACAAGCTTCGAAGAGTGTCGCTTGATCGAATCAAATAACTAAACAAATCACCACCAGTAAGTCTGCAAACAAAAATTAGAAATGTTCGCGTCTTTTATAGTTGGTTTCTCTTACAAATCTTCAAAAATAAGGGTGTGCCCGTTAAAAGTCGCAGTACTGTGGATCGATATTATGTTTGGCTAAGTGATGTTAGCCTCCAGTTAGATACGACTCTTTTACTCTTTTAACATACGTGAGATAATGTCGACAAGATGTTCACCTCCGTCGCAGGTTCAAACTTTTTCTTTTTTAGGATTTTTGAAATTTTACAGGCTACATGCTGATTTGTCTTGATGTTGACCGCCATTCGCACTTCACCAAACGACCCATGACCAATGATTCGGCTAGAGATGCGGTAGTCGCCCAGCTCAAGGCCAGACATGTAGCTCAGTTCAGACTTGGGAGCATCGGCATCGCCAAGCATGCGCTGGTAGAAAGTAAACTGAACGCCGTTACACATTGATAGTTGATCACCGTGCGTGAGCATCACTGTACGATGCTTTCCAATCAGCGTGCCGTTCAGAAACGTCCCGTTCAAACTTATGTCTTTGCAGTACACTAGCGGCGTCGATACCGTGTCAAATTGTACTACAAAAACCTTGAAATGGACTCCACTAATAGAGCCCTCATGATAGACCTGATTGCTACAAATAATGAAGGTATAAGTCCAATGTGCAATGTGTAAAGCACAAATCTTTAGCCGACTTACCATTGCGGGTTTCTGCCAATAGTTAATCCTTCTTGAAGATTGACCTCAATTACTTTGGTCCAAGTTAGCAAGATCCAAGTTAGCAATAGCTGTGACTCTGATTCATATTGACTTACCACGGTTATTTGACCATCCGGTTTCAACAAGAACGCCAACTATGTTTTCTGAGCGAGTCGGCTCCTTTCCCAAGTCAGTAATCAGTAATCTGATTTTTTTTTAAAAACCCCAAAATATTTTTGATCTACTTACACTTGTTCCACCGGCGCTGTATGAAGACATTTCCTGAGACACGTTCCTGTGAACGTATGAGTCGATGTCGGCCATTGATAAGTATAGTATTCTGGTAGAAGTTTTACGTGACAAATATGATATAAAAGAATGTAGCGAAAGAAGATACAGAGAAGAAGAAAAGAGATTCACAATATTTTTTTCAAGACAATATAAAATGGAATATCAGATGTAATTTCACAACATCCAGCCTGTGGTGGTTGTAATCTTTATGCCAGTCAATTAGGCACATTTCTCAAGATTATTATTGTTATTATCATCATCATTATTATTATTACTGCTCTCCTAAAGGTTCTGTTTCCGTTCCACCAACTTCCTGCTATTCCCACCAGTTCAGTTTATACTGAAAGATCACCAACAAGCAACGCAAGGCACATGCAGGTTATTTATACCGTGAAAGAAGAAAGAGTCAAAAAAAAAAAAGGTTCTCTATTGTGGACATTCAAAAATAAAGTAAAGGATAAACTAATCCCTAACCAAAGCGACAATCATGCAGTACAGGAAAAAGAAGAAGAAAAGCAGATGGTAACCGAGCTTGATAAAGCTCTCTTTCTTGTGCTTTCCCAGAGTTCTGAAGATTTCTGTGGCGTCGAGTAGGTGCGTATTGAGTTGGACCCTAGAGGGGTGTATGTTAGTAGATGATAGACAGAGAGATTCTGGAGTGGAACGTACTTGCGAGCGTTAAAGGCCATAACAGGGGCAGTCACCAAAAACGACCACCAAAAGCCGTTTAGCAAGAAGACAATGGTCAAGAAACCCTGGATCGCGGCTTCGGGAAGGATGTACTGCAAAATTACAAGTTAGTGCTGGCACACGACCTACTAATAAGTAGGAAATAAAACTATCACGAGAAAAATCGTAGCACTTACTTTGTTCAGCTTGTTGCACAGATCAATGGGGTTGATGTAATCTGTTTTAGAAGAACGTTAGCAAGACTCTGCATATCATTCTGGTTAATCGTGATCTCCGTCTTACCAGATTCTACAAGATAAACTGTTAGTATACAAAAGAACAACAATGACAGAAACATCAGGATCATGAACGGCGTGTTTTAAACTTACCCAAATCACTGTAGAGAATGGTGAAAAAGACTTGAAAGAATAGGTTCGTCGCGTTTAGCAAAACGGCCAGTAAGTAAATCCTAGATATACAATGTTAGCAAAAGTAGGAGGCTCGCAGATCAAGATCAATCCCAGCGGATGATAAGGCATGATGGGGTGACATACCAGGGGGCAGAGCTCATTGTAAGAGTTATAAAAGTCGTCTATATATATTAAGAAAAGCTATGGCTGGAAAATGGGCAAAGTTCAATTGAGGTGGCGAGTTTTCGTGAACAGAGATCAAGCGAAGCAGTTCGGTCAGATGTGGGAATGAAAGATGATAAAAATTTGAGAGGAAGGAAAGAAAAATGAAATGCCGATGGGTTTCTGGTTTGTTCAATTTTAAACAGACGTGTTAATGTTTTCTTGTTTGTTCATCTATGCAATTTTTATTTATTTGTTCTTTTTGCCGTTATTCCCAAAGTAGTAGTTCCGTGAAAATACCCTTCTTGGATAGTTTTCTTTTTTCAGTTTATACTTCATTGGGAACGTGAAAATCTAACCTCCACCCTACATTTCCCATCGCTTAAACCATATGGTCAAAAGGCGTTCTCCGCCACTGCCATCAGTATTTTGAATTTGTTTTTTTTGTCCCACCGTCTCATTCGGTGTTGTTCATCTCATAAACCGAAAAACATCTATGAAAGTCTACGAAGGTCCTCCCTCTCAATTTCTGGGTGCCATCACTGACCACTTAGTATTTCTCTCATGGACACTCAAGCTCACCGATCATGGCATCTACACGCGGTGTTTGCGCCTTGTGCATGACTCGGTTACAGCACGACTTGTAGTACGCGCCGTCCAAGAACGGCGCTCGAATAAACTGGCTCATCGGCCAGACTACGCTGGGTTTGTTGACAGTTATGAACTACATGGCGATGAACTCAAGGATATTTATCCGGTGGCGCCTGTTGTTACACCTGAGGACGACCCGCTCAGGGTACGTGCGGATATAAAACACTTATTTAAGCATAACGCACGCACTTCAGCTGTGAATCGCGTCAAGTTGTCATACAACAATATTCTTTTTAGCATTGCCAAGGAGAAGGCTGACTACGACTCGATTGTTCACCACGGCGTATCCTGCAACGAGTGCGGACTCAGTCCGATCCGCGGGATTCGCTGGCACTGTGCAAACTGTGTAGACTGTGACCTATGTGACGCATGCGAGATGGCAAATACACACCCGATTACGCACGACCTTATTCGCATTACTATCCCAGTCCCGCTCATGAAGAGTCCACGCTGGCGCTGGAAGCAGCGCCTGCCAGCCAAGTCTGTGCATCGCGGCTTTGTCATGCCGGCTAAAGTTGATATTGACACGGTCATTGCGCTAAATGAGAAATACACACTCACACATGCAGAAGTGAATCGCATTTACACGGCGTATGCGCCCCTTTTCAACTACTGCAAAAAGCAGCCTGACGAAACCGTCCTCTACGGTATCACCAAGGATGTGTGGATCGCCCATATGTATTGCACACCCCCGGCCGCGGATCTGGCTACGTTTTTATTTTGCTTCTACGACCAGGACGGTGACGGACTGATATCGGTGCTGGAGCTGATCCAGGTTCACATGCTTTTCTCGCATGACGATCGCTACGGGGTGATACGGCGACTTTTCCGTGCGCTGGACTGGCGCGGGCGCGGATATTTGGTGCGCAAGGAGATTGTTGACTTGCAGCTGGCTTACTACGACACGTTAGATCTTGAAGTCCTTCAGAGCGATGCATTTCTTACCGGAGTACGTGGGCAAGAAGGCTTTTGGGAGAGTCGCAGGCCCATGTCCGCGCGCTTCCCGATCCTGCACTATCTTGTACCGTCAACAGAAACTGGTCGCATGGTCGATATGTACATTAAAAACAAATACATGAACATCAACGCCGAGAGTTGCGAGAGTCGCAAACAAATTGTCGAGCGATTTGGTGTTGAAAACAATTTGAAACTAGAAATGCTCAAACATTCAACTGCCTCGAAACTAGAGCATTTGTTTGAATGTCTTGACTGGGGTAAAAAGGACAAGATCAAGTACCATAACCCAAACAAACTCGTTCTACACTATTTCTGTAACGAGTTCTACGAAACCTTTGCTGACTGGGTGCGACCGCAAAAGTCAGCGCTTGTCTAGATACCTGTATATGTATATATTTCTTCTATATAATGATGACTATGATTATTTTTTTTCTGTTACAAGATTCTTTTCCAGATGAGCTTGTTGACCGTAACTGATGCACCGAGCGCGTGGAACTGAGCGTAGATATCGCTACCAACTGGCACAGAGTCTGCGAACGCGCCCCACGAGATTAAGTGCTTCCACTCTTCGGTGCTGTCGACTTTAGCGGCTCTGACCACAGTCAGGCCAGCAATGCCATCAACAGACGTGTCCTGCAAAAACGCCTGGGCCCAGGACCCGATCTTAATGAGTTTGCCCTTGAACCCTTCAGTCTCTACCACTAGCACCAAGCAATTTGCCTTTTCGTCATCATTAAAGTCGTGGTCATACAGCTCGGCGCGTCCAATTGGCGTCTTCTGGGAGCCGCGAAGCGGATCAAGCGGCCGCCAAATCTCGACAAACTTTTCAATATCCATGGTATCCGGGTTCAGCATCTCGCCAACCTCGACTTCGTCGCCCTGCTCGTTCTCAACGGTATTTACATTGTCCGGGAGCAGATAGATCTGGGCCTTTTCCTCGCCTAGAGTCGCAAGGGCGTTAATGTAGCGTGAGTCAATGGTATGAGTATATGTAGGCTCGCCACCGTCAGCGGGACGCACAACCTCACCGTAGAAAACCCAATCAAAAGGGAATGCAGCCTGTGTGGCCGTAGGGGTCTTGTAAGAGCGAATGTCGACAAAATGGTCTTTGTATGTAAAGACAAAAGTGTCGGTGGGCTCTGACATAGGCGCATCTTTCCATTGGATGCCTTCGCGCGAAGTTATCCTATGAGGCATGTTTGATTCAAGTAGATATATATGGCAAAATGTCAAGTTCTCGAGTGGTAGGTGTTGGTGAACAATTGAAAGGATCTGAACGATTTGACTCTTTGATAAAAAAAGACAAATCTGCGGACCCGGCGATAGGCTGGTAATATGCAAATGACAGTTCAGGAAAGTCAAAACCCAATTCAAAGACTTTGGGGCGTGTCACTGAATTCCACCTTCCTAAAAAAACAGCATCACCAGAATTGCCATTAGCGGCACCAGTCATTATAAAAAAGCAAAACCACTGCGTGCCATTTCCCATGACCGATAACACAAACGCGCCTACAAACAACAAGCGGCCCCTGGACGAGGATGACGATGACGAGTCCTCCGATGCGGACCACCTGGACCTTGAGGATATCGTGATTGACCCCGTGTCAGCCGCCACCTCGTCTGCATATGACTCGGACTATGAATTCACGGGCCCGCCCGTACCCAATAACAGCACTAACAGCTCCAACAGTGTTGGTGCTCTTGGTGGTGGGTTTATCAACTCGCCGCGGGGTGCACACGATATTTACATGCCGACGCTCTCACCCGCGCCGCCACTTCTCAATCATCATAACAGCGGCACCCCCTCGTCTAGATCAACTTCATCCTCAGCATCAAAGCACAACCTGACGGAACCACAACAGCGGCGGCTACTGAACTATCTTGATGAAGAATTACTAAAGATTCAACACGGCTACGTGCTTCGCCAGTCGCCGGGCCAGGGTTACGATACGTTGACTGCACTGCTCGCGGATCTCGACAAAGTGATCGACGTCATTTGGTATTCAATCTCCGCAAGCCAGCCATCAGAAATCCCCTCGACCCCTAACAATATCGCCAGCAGCTCTAGTACTTTTAGACTTTTTGGGCAGTCGCACTACCTTTTGTCCATTGCTGATAGCCTAACTGAATTTGTTGCCGGATACCCGCCGGATCCCGTGCCCACGATCCGGATCTTTCAAAAACTAGACCAGGTATTTGCACGTTTGCTTGATAGCCAGCACGCTGCGGGACCTAGTAGCAATAAAAAGGGTCTTACCCAAACAGAACGGATTCGCTTAGAGAGTATTGCTGAGCGGGCGCGCATTGTTGTCATGGAGCTGTTTGAGGACGTGAAAGGCTACGAGCTAGAAGTGTCTAATGTTTACGAACTCTCTCTTGACAGAATTACGTGAACTTTTTATTGACTTTGGATGTGCACATCTGGGTTTTTTTTTTTTTTATGGCATTGAGTAGTGCTTATTCTATCATAATCCCTATATTTATTTTGTCGTTTTGTAACACTATTATTTGAAAAAAAAAAAAAAAAAAAAAAAAAAAAAA
>JAKUCA010000005.1:0-63043 GCA_030567025.1 Geotrichum europaeum
CAATCAGTTTTTGATGTTCCTAGATCGCCCACGCAGACCCCATTGCCCAACTCGATATATTCCACGCATAGTAACTATGGTATTTAAAGTTGATTCAAAGATGTGCGGTGCACGCGCCTGTTCATGTTCATTACCAGCTATTTCTTGCGTCTGCAGATAAAAAGGCAATGCCTTTTTTTTTTTTTTTTTTGTACGGCTGTGATCAGATATTAACCAAGTACAACAACGTACATGATTCTAAAACAAAATCAATAAAAAAATTCAATTCAATAAAAAAATCAATAAATTAAACCTGATTCATAAAAGAAAACCCGTTCTATGGTATATACTAAACATTAAAAAAAATATAAAAGGAATATCGCGTTTTTTTGTACTTTTTTTGTTTTTCTTTTTTTTTCAAAACATTTAAGAGTTTCGTCTGCGTTCCTTTAGCGGCACCACGCCCATGAGCACGGCTGCCAAATCAGCCGGCAAAATTGGTTTGGCAATATAGTTGATCATACCCGAGCTTAGACACTTTTGCCGGTCCTCACCAGCAGCATTTGCGGTCAGCGCAATAATGGACGGGGCAAGTACTCGGAAACCCTGGCGGTCCACAACGCTGCTTGTTTCGCTATAAAGTTCATTGAGCTCCTGGGCTGCAGCAATACCATCCTTCTTGGGCATTTGAATGTCCATTAGTACACAGTCATACATGGGCTCGCCCTTTTCAATTTCAGTCGCACACTTAAGGAGAACTTCGACACCGTCCTTTGCGTGGTCTGCTTGATAACCCATTCGCTTAAGATGCTGAAGCGCAACACGGGTGTTGATAGGGTTGTCCTCGGCAAGAAGAATTTTTAGCGGATGCTGAATTGCGAGCGAGCTGATAATACCCTTATCCTGCGTCTTTGTCGCGGATTCAACCTGTTCGCTAGCATTCCATGACGGGTGAAGAATACTCTTAATAATCTGCGTCAACCGGCTCCGTTGGGCAGGTCGCATCAGAATTGCCGAAATACCCTTCTTTTCACTGTCTGACGGTAAAGTCCCGCCAAAAATTGTAAGATAAATAATCTGGGTTCTCTTGCTGTATGCTTTAATTTTGATCGACTCTTCACATTCAAGTGACATCAGTTTGGAATCAATAAATACCAGCGAGTAAAATCCCTTTGGTTTATTGCGGACCATGTTGACAACCTCAGCCTTGGTACATAAATCAACCTCGAACCCAAGTCGCTCAAGCTCCGTTTGCAGAGCCTCTTTAGCAGTCTCGTGGTGATCAGCCACCAAACATTTTTTGCCCTTGTATAACAAGTGCGACAGCAATGGTTCTTCATCAATTTTTGCAACAGCAACCAGATCAAACCAGAAAGTTGTACCCTGATTGTCATCACTTTCAAAAGATAGACTACCACCCATCAACTCAGCAAGCTTCTTGGAGATAGCCAAACCCAGGCCAGAACCACCATAAACACGGCGAGATGAGCCATCAACCTGACTGAACGCCCGGAAAATCTTGTTTTTTGCATTCTTGGGAATTCCAATACCAGTGTCCTTGACAGAAATCACAAACTCGTAGCGATTGTCGGATGAGACCTTCTCCGCATGTGTTTCAACTACAATATGACCTTTGGAGGTAAACTTGACGGCGTTGCCTACCAAGTTGATGATGATCTGGCGTACTCTAGTGACATCACCGTAGATTATATCAATCTCACCACATTTGTTAAGATGAACTAGCTCAAGATCCTTAGTTGCAGCAGGCTCAGCGACAAGTTGAATAGCACTTTCAACGCACTCGCGAAGCGAGAACGGCGAGTTATCTAGTGTGATCGAGCCATGCTCAATTTTCGAAAACGCCAAAATAGCATCGATAATATTTAAGGTGAGCATGGCTGAGCTCCGAATAATTTCAACGTATTCTCGTTGAACCTCGCTCAAAGTAGTGTCTAGTAAAAAAATCGAGCAAGAAAGTAAAGCATTGAATGGCGTACGAATCTCATGAGACATATTAGCAAGGAAACTGGCTTTTTCAGCAGTAGCATCCTCTGCAGCTTTCTTTGCTAGATCCATCTGATGGTATAACCTCGCCTTTTCCAAACTGACAGCCGCTTGCATGCAATAAAGACCCAACAGTTCAATTTTAGCTTGATTGAAAATTGTTGGTAGACTCTGGTGTTCAAGGTACAGCACACCAATTGTCTTGATCTGGTTTTGGATAGGCATACAAAGAATTGATTGAGAATGCCGATTTTGGAAGTAATGGTCACGACCATAGATAGTTTCAAACTGTCTGGGATCAGCCTGACTTGATAACGGAGTTCCAGAACTGATAACTTGGTATACAACTGACAGTGGTGCATCTGTACGGCTATACAGCGATACATGGTTGGTCATGCTTACCCCGTTTAGCATTGCCACTGCATCAACGTAAAGCTCAGAGTCTTCATCAACAGATATGAACACACAATAATCAGCCCCAGATGTTTTCATGACACTTTGAACAAGCTTCATAATGACAGAGTCCATCTCAATAGCCTCGGAAATTTCCAAACATTCCTGAAGTGCCATTTTCATCTCTGCTTCAGAATCAACAAGTTTACTACCACGCTCATTGGGACCACATGAAACAATACCTTCGTGCTCTTGACCAGTAATTGACAATCGTTGTAGTGATTCAAGTCGCCTTTCTTCAGTAATGTCTTCGCGAAATAGGTTTGACAAGATCCAGCGCAAAGGCGACGAGTTTTGAATAATATTGTTTTTGCTGCTGCTGTTGACTCCAGTGGGGTTACTAGCAGAACTATTGTTGGAACCAGCGTTACTGGTGCCCAAATTTCGATTTTGCCGAGAAATGTTTTCAACACTTAAGTCAACAGTTGATTGGTTCATCCTAGGCATTTCATAAATCTGTGTTGCTGTCAGTTCAGGATACTTTTTAAATAGCTGACCCACACGGTTATGAGCACCCCAGACTGTGTATAACCGACAAGATTCCTTCAAATACGCTAAACTTCGCTTTTTTGAGTGAGTTTGCAAGTAATCGCCGCATCGCTCGTTAATTATTGCAGCCTCGTGAACAAGACCCCATTCCAGAGAAATCTTGATTGCTTCTTCGTAAGTATCTAGAGTTATGATACTGTTGACTGAATTCTTCGTCATCTCCGCTTTTACTAAAAGATGCTTATTGAAAAACATCGATGGATTAGTTTTGGACCAATCCTCTAAGTCTCTAGCAAAGTGGTGCAGCATCTCCTCTGCTTTCTCCGACGGAGAGTCCATATCAATGATCGCAAGAGCACCGTAAAATGTGACTAGAACATGATAAATAGTGACAGGAACGTCTTCCATAAGGCTGGGCAGGTGGTTGGTGATGATATCGCCAGCAACATACTTGTGACGGTCAATCACGGCAAGACTAAGTTTTATCACATAATAAACATATTTCAGCTCCTTATTGGTCGATTCGACGATCATATTGCAACTATTTTTACTGAGAAACTGACCGTGAAGGGCTGACATTTCAGGATTTCCAGTATTGATAATATTGGCAATACCTTGCGAGTGAAGCTGAATCCACAAATTACCTGTCTCATCTTTTTGATCAAGGAAGACAGGCCGCATGCGCTTGAAATACTCGTGAACTTTTCCAAGCGATTCTCCAGCCAAAAACTTGCATAACGGGCGTAAGTCACTAAAAAGTTAAGGTTAGTATAAAAAGAATATAATAGAAAAAAAAATCAAGAACTTACTATGACAAACTTAGCATTCCACTGTGATGCTCAAATGTTTGTCCAGATGATAACACCAGATCGTAGTACCGGATGACCTCCGACATGGGTTCGAAATATGTGGCTAGCGTTAATGCGTAGTACTCATAGATGTTGATACCAAAGTCAAGTCCAACAGCAGAATCGTATTCTAAAGTCAAGATAGCAAGCTTAGAGTACTCATAGGCTCGCATCAAGTTGTTTGCATCACCTGTGCGCTGAAAAAGCGACGCCAAGGACAGCAACGAAAATGCACATGAAGCAGTTGGACCGTAATCAAGAAAAGTTAAAACTGAGGTGTAGATGAGAGATTTAAACATGTGTGGGCGAGATGCCAATATCAGCGGCACAGTAAGAATAGAAATGACTTCTTGCACAAGAATTATGGCTGGGTCCTCACAAGGTTTCTTATTGACCAGCTCCCGAATCTCACTTACTGATAGCGGGATACCAAGCCTCAGCATTGCATGATGTTCCTTGTTCCAATCTTCGCTCTCCTCAATACAAACTCCGAGAAGTTTCAGCGCCTGAAGGCCAGTTGAAATGGCCTGCGATGGCTTTCCCAGCCCGTGTTCAGCCTTGGCTTTGGTGCGTAAAAGAGCAGCCTTATCAATACTGGCTGGAAACTTTGGTAGTGTTTCTTCAATAAGCTCCAGGCAGGCCATGTAGTTTTTTCGGTTGTACTGCAGTTCTACTAAGGTCAGGAAAACGTGCCGGGCAAATTCAGGCTGAGAGGCAGTGTAATCATCCGGCAATAACCGCCTGGCCGTGTCAAAGTAGCGGTGAGCCATGTCGAAGTCTGACATAGCATACACCTCGTCTCCAGCTCGGATGTTCAAATTAATAAAGATTGATCGCTCTTCTTCTGTCACAATAGGGATAGCATTTTTAAGTTGACTAGCAATTTCAATGATCTTGTACGTCGTCTGCGGTTTGCTCGGATCGCTTCCTAAAAGCCGCATTCCAATCAACCGGTGTGTTTCGAGAGCCTCGTCCTCTTCAATCAAAGAATAAACAGCTTGCTGAACTAAATCATGATAAAATCGATAAGTGGAAGCCGCTGCCACTCGTCTCACTTCTTCGTCGTAAAGCTCCACGTTTGTTGTTCCAACCGGGTCTCTAAAAGGAAATTTGTAATGAATAGTGGTGGGTAAAAGCAATTGCAGATTAAGCGCATGTTGCAGGGCATTTGCGGCTTCTGAAAACGAGACATTGGCACTCACAGCTAAATCTTCTAGTGTAAAGGAATTGCTGCAGATACAAGCTGCATACTTGAGGATGTTGAAGGTTTTTGGCGGAAGACTTTTGACGGTTGTGATGACAACGTCCGTAACTGATGCTGGAATATCTTTAACGTCAAATAGTTCAAAGTTAACTTTCCATTTGCCACCTGTTACTCTGTTTGAGTTGTCGTAATAAATATACCTTAGTTCTTGCATATAGACAAGCAATAGGTTGACAAACAAAGGGTTACCATTAGTAACTTTGTACACAATTTGAGCCAGCGAGGTGACTTGGGGGTCAACAGTGTCTGATGATCCAAGAGATAGAGTGGATAATACCAAGTCATTTTTGACGTACTTAATCGATCGCCGACTTGAAGAACTTTTGGCTGTCAAGGTACTGCAGATGATCTCTTCGACAGCATCATATGATAGAGGTGAAAGTCTTATCTCTTCATGATACAAGTTCAAGTCTTTGGACAACCTCACAAGTTCTTGATATCGCTTGTTTTCCAGTGTTGATGCACATACAAAAGTGATATGAATGTCAGCAGGACTGTTCTGGGTGGAAAACGTAGCAAGCTCTCTGAAGAGCCCCAGTTCCGTCTGAGGACACCATTGAATGTCATCTAGGAAGATTGTTAAGCCATGCCCACCAAAAAGAGAGAACAAACTTTTCACAACGTATTTGAATCGCAGCTCTCGCGGAACAGGTCCTAGTCGCTTAGGTTGTGGTAACATTTTGACATAGTCATGACCAAGCAAATCTTTAAGTTCGGGGATGTGGTCAAACAAGACGCCCAAGTCGACTTTGAGGTTTGTGATAATGTTGTCGCGCCATTGGGTTATAGAAAGTACAGATCCCGACAGAATTTGGTGGACAACATCTTTGAGTACTGTTACGATGCTGTAGAAAGGCGAGCCTCGCAAGTAAGGGTCGTACTTAGATACGCAAAAAAACGTATTACGTGAAATTGATGTCCGCTCAAGCTCGTTGATCAATCTTGTTTTGCCAGAGCCAGGCTCGCCAAGACAAAAAATAAATTGAAAGCCTCGTTCTTCAGTTCGGTTATAACAAGATTTCAGAACAGTTAACTCAGAGTCACGACCATGAAGCCCCTGAGACGTTAGAAAAACAGGTGAAACCCTGGGGTTGGCAGCAGGGACAAAGTCTTCATCCACAGGTTCTCCAGATTTCAAGCTCTGAGACACCACATTCAGGTCTGCTATCAGGATCTTGATAGTTTGATATCTATCATCAGCATTTTTCTCTAGAAGCTTCATGATAATCGCCGAAAGAGCTTCTGGAATCCATGGTCCAATCGTTGAAGGTGAAACTGGATTTCGGAGTACCTGCATCCTGGACAGCTCAGAGGGGTCAATGGACCTGAACGGAAGAAACCCTACCACCAGTTCGTATAATATACATCCAATGCTATAAAAATCGGATCGGAAATCGACGAGTCTGTTGGTGAGACCTGTATTTTCTGGAGAGACGTAACCAAGATAGTCAGCTATTTGTGTCAGATGAGTCTTTCGATATCCTCTTGAAGTATCCTCAGCCTTGAGGGGAAAACTAAAATCCCAGCCAGAAAGTAATGTTTCGTTGTCATCGTTAGTCAGGATTGTTGAAGAAGTAAGACCGTTGTGCGTGATATTTCTCGAATGCACTTGCTCAAGGGTGCGTAATACCCTTATAGTAAGTTGAATGATTTCATTGAGCTCAGTCGGTGATCGAGTAATTGAAGCTGGAGAAGAGGAGTTGTAATCATCTACTTTAGACACAGACGAATTAATATACTTTTCTCTAAGGGTTACCAAGTTTCTATCCGGGAAGGTGAGAACAACAATATTGGCGCTTGATCCCAGCCGCATACAAGAGTCTGGCCGCAAAATGCCTTTGATGTTATCAAGTGACGGAAATACTAGACCTTCCTCTTCATTGTTCTTTTCTTCCTCTTCCTGGAGTGGAAATACTACGCTCCACTCATGCCTAATCCTGGTAAGATCCTCAAGAGAACCCCTAGTAGATACTTTTACGAGAACTGGTTTGCCTGTCGCCATTCTAGTCGACCGATATATGCTAATACTGGAATCATAATGTGGATAAATAGGTACTAGAGTGCTGTAACCTGGAATTGAAGGAATTTCTAACTGATCCTGGTGTTGTAGTTGGTTTTGTTGTGGACTCTGGGATTGTTGATGCTGGGAGTATAACTGGTGTTGATATAGAGCTGGCGTCATGACTAAATCGGTAGACACAGACCTTCTTTCATTAGCAATTGAAGATGAACTAGACGCTCGTGAGACTGAAGTGGCCAAAGTACTGTTACTGTTGTTATTATTGATGCAATTTTGGAGCGGCGATTTCAATGCAAAGTAACTTGACGCAGAGGCAGTGAAAGAGTTAGGCGACAGTCGAGTGGGCGAAGACAAAGAGAGAGACTTGCTCATTACCATTGAAGGCAAAGTTAGAGTTGGCTTAGCAGGCCTTTGAAGTGAATCTTCGTTTGTATTGTGATCGGTAGAAAAGCTCATCGTATCATGTATCTTGTAGAGCATTGGCATTAGTACACAAAATGATAACAAAGATTTGATAAAGGCGGCGGGAGATAAAAGTACTCACTGAAAATCTAGCAAAGGTTTATAGCTACCAGGAAAGTCGTGGTGGTGTGTGGCTGTTCATTCGGAAGAAGGACGACGGGTTCTTAGGGAACGGCGTAAGCTGGATCCTGAAGAGGTGTAGAAGGGAAAGGTATGCAGAGAATGAAGTTCAAGAGGTTTGAAAGGCACACGAAGCCGCGAAAAAAAAAAGAAGTCAAAAAACAAAGCCCTGGGAATAGTTGACCCTTACCCTTACACTCCTAATCTCGTAAACTGTGTAAAAAATAATACAAGACAAGATACTTACCATGAGCCTGCATGCTAGAGTTCAAGGTATGCACTTTTTTTTTTTTTTTCGAAAAGTGCCAACTTTTATTTTTAACTTCTACATCGAAGTCAGCAGCATTCGCACCTTCTTCCTATCTCCATTCTTCCCCTCTTAAAAACTGCCAAAGACACATCAGCTTTCGATGGATAACTTGACCACAGGCAGTTTATACGCTCCTCGCAAAAAAACAGATCAAGCCATTCTAGCCCTGGTGGTTGTTGCTCAACTCCTATCATTACTAGCTGGTTTTTATTTCTACCCCCGATGGTATAACATCTCAAGTTTAGGCGCGGCTTCCGTGATTTCATGTTTGCTCTGCGGGTTTTCGCAAGGACTTTTACAGCTCATAGTCCATAGACAGTACTCGGGCGCCAATCTTCTCAAGTACTACTGCTGGGGTGTCATTAACGGTATCTGGACAAAGTGGTGGACCGATAGGCTCTTTGAAACAGTCGCATCGAGAGTCCTAAGAATTTTCTGCGACCAATTGATTGGAAATCCCACCAATATTCTCCTCTTTGTCAGCTTTATGATCTATTGGGATGGCCATGATGCTGATAAGTATTTCAGACAGATCTACATCAAAACGTTGAAAACCAGTCTTTTGATCTGGCCCATTGTATCGACCATCCAATTCTTCTGGCTGGATCCAAAGTATTTAGTGCCCTTCAACAGCATTATCAACGTTTTCTGGACTTTTATCTTAGGTATTCTTAGTGGTTAAAAGAAAAATGAAAGTTATATATTTAATTTATAGAAGAACGTGTATGATTTTATAATAAAACATAAACGGAAGATCACGCTCAGAGATGGTTTTCAAGAACAATAGGATACTTTTCCTTGGGCCACACCTCTGCCAGAACATCCCAAACGTATTTGACATAAGTGATCTTAAAATCCTTTAGCTCGTTGACGAACTGGCACTCTTCCTCGACGACCTTGCGTGTATGGTATGGCAACAGTACGTGTTTGACGCCGCTCATATGCGCACCAAGCAGCTTTTCTCTAATTCCTCCAACAGGCAGTATCTTACCTCGAAGAGTCATTTCACCAGTCATAGCAAGGTCTCGCGGAATCGGGCTTTTAGAAAAAAGAGATACTAGTGCAATAGTCATAGCAATACCAGCAGAGGGACCATCCTTCGGAACAGCACCTTGAGGAGCGTGGAGATGAATGTCTTTATGCGCGACAATATCAATGTCTGCACTTTTGGTAAGCCCCAGTTTGAATGCATTGGCCCGAACCCAGGAAAGTGCAATCTCAGCAGATTCAGAGATAACAGATCCAAGCTGGCCAGTATATTTGATTCTTCCAGCTCCAGGCATAGAGGTGGCTTCGAAAAGAAGCAGGCCACCGTTTCCACTACCCATGTAAGCAAGACCGTTAACTACTCCATAAGTATGGCGGCAAAGCTGTTTACCAGTCTTTTCATCCTCATAAAGATCAACATCATCATTGACAATGTCACCTTTGTAAGACTCCATGCCTAGATACTTAGGGATATCACCGGCCTTAACAGAAGTAACATAATTGCCAGCATGATTCTCGCTTTCCAGTTCGGAGTACTCAACCGCTTTTCCACGACAAAGTGAGCCGATCTCGCGCTCAAGATTACGAACACCGGCTTCTTGTGTGTACTCTGTAATAATTTTCAGTAAAGCCTCATCATCAACTTCAAGCTGGTCAGCTTCCAGGCCATTGTTGCGCATCTGCTTGGGCAACAAGTAGTTGCTAGCAATCGACTTTTTTTCGATGTATGTATAACCTTCGAGGTTAATAGTTTCCATACGGTCAAGAAGGGGACCTGGGATATCATGCAAATTATTAGCAGTAGCGATAAACAAAGTCTTGGACAAGTCAACAGGAAAATTAACATAGTGATCAGTAAAGGTATGATTTTGTTCAGGATCTAGAACCTCCAATAATGCAGCCGAGGGATCTCCATGAAAGTTACTTTTGCTGACCTTGTCAATTTCATCTAGCAAAATGACAGGATTCATGGTTCCAACTTTTCTAAGACCTTGAACCAATACGCCAGGCATTGCACCAACGTAAGTTCTGCGATGTCCCCTGATCTCAGCCTCGTCTCTAATGCCTCCCAGACTGATGCGATGAAACTGTCTACCCAGTGCCTTAGCAATAGATTTAGCCAAACTCGTTTTGCCTACGCCGGGAGGACCAACGAGCAGAATGATAGGACTCTTGTCCATGGACATGATTTGAATGATGGGCTCATTAGACTTGGCAACAATTGTTTTGGAGTTTTCGCGCTTTTGCTTTAGATGTAAAACAGCTAAATACTCAAGCAAACGCTTCTTGACTTTTTCAAGACCATAGTGGTCATCGTCGAGAATCTGTCTCGCCCGTTGAACTGGGTTTACTTGGAGGTTGTCATTGGAAAAGATGCCCCAGGGGATCTCGGAAAGAGTTTCCAAATAATTCCGGCATACCTGATATTCAGTCTGAGTTGGATGCATGCGCTTAAGTCTCTTCAGCTCTCTCTGGACGGTCTTATGGCCTTCTTCACCCAGATCAGCCTTTGTAAGTTTAGCCTTTAGCTCTTCAACCTCTTCATCCTCGTCGTCCTTGGGTGAAGATCTAGACGAAATGTTGCTATCATCTCTCTTACCCTCTCCCAGCTCATCCTTAATAGCGTTAAGTTGCTGTCGAAGGATAAACTCGCGTTGTTGCTTGGTAAGGTTGTCTTCAACAGATTTATTAATTTTATCTGTAACCCTAATAGTATTAACTCGTTGAGAAACTAATTCACTAATGATCTTAATTCGATCAGGCACAGGCAAGGCATCGAGCAAAGTTAACTTTTCGGTAAAGTCAAGCGGCAAAATCGAAGCCAAAATATTAGTAAGTACGTCGGCAGACTTTCTGCTTTTCGTGAGCTTAATCATATCAGCGATGCGCTTGATCAGGTTCTGCCTGACAACAAGCGATCCTGCAGAACTCGATTCCTTTATCGTGGTTGAGTTCATAAATTCAATCAACTGCAGAGCTGCTGTTTTGAGAGCTTCGAGGTTTTCCTGATCATGCGGGGATAAGGATCCATTTTCATCGAAATTATCGGCAAAAATAGAAACCTCGGCTTGAATATTACTGAACTCGTCGCTAACAACGCTTTTAAATTTGTCAATGCGGATTCTGCACAAGCCCTCGACAACAACCTGGTATCGGCCAGCGAGCATTCGTTCGATTTTAACAACTTTTGCAATGATTCCGTGATTGTGGAGCGCTTTATTAACATCATTGAAAGGTGAATCTGCAAGAATATCAGACGTCAAAAAGGAAGAGTTTTCGGTAGATGTATCTTGCGACAGGCGAGGGACAAGACCAATGATAAGCTGATTCAAACTAGTTTGCTGATCCTGCTTGTTCAGAGTGTTAAATTTACTGACCAAGGATTGCAGTTTTTTGTCGGAGGATTTCCGTAATTTGTTAAATTGATAGAGAACGGACGTAGTTTCATTAGGAGCAAGCTGAAGCCTCACTGATACACCTGGGAAAAGAACGGTTGAGGTAGGAAGGGCAAATATAGGCAAAGCTGTGAAAGCCAAAGGTGAAACATTCTGGGTCATGGTTAAAGATGGTGGTAAAAATAGCTTGGAGGAAAAAGAGATGAAGAAAAATGGGGTATCCAGAGAAAAAGAGATTGAACTTGAAAGCAAGAAATGAATTTTTTCGAAAAATTAACTTTCATCAAACGAGTCTTAAATCTGATATGCCAAATTGATATGCCTCGATCACATGAGAAAGTTGGGGTAGGGCTAGGGATGTAAAATAAATCTTGGTGTTATAGGTAATATGTCTTATATTGTATTACTTTTTCGTGATAAGGGAAGATAAGGCTATAGTTGAAGTTGCACAAACGAGCTTTGCACCTCAGAAAATGATACATCAAAAATCAAAAAATCAAATAAAGAAATGGAAAAAAAAATTTTAGTTATAATATGCTTAGAAAACGTAACACAGTTAAAGAAAAACAAATCATCAATACATAAATAAGAACAACAATAACAACGACAACAACAAAAATGAATTACATGATAAGGAACATTGAACTCATGAAGCATTAAAAACTGACTTTTTTTTTATTTAGCTGCTGTCAGCTCTGATGTGAAGGGGCTCAGCGAGCACAACGTCAGAGGCATCGCTAAGAGCTCTCTCTTTCTTGTGCTTGAGGGTATGATCCAAAGAGTCATCAAGAAGACCATCATCCATGGTTTCCTCGCTGTTAATGTACTCGTCTCTCAAGCTTTTAATCGACTGAGGAATGAAAGGAGCTGAGACCTCACCAGTTAGAGGCAGAAACTGGATGATGAACTTGGAATCTTGGGAAGTGGCGGTCATTTTGTTTGTAGATTTATAAAATAATAAAAAAAACTGAAGCTTGTTTAAATAATTGACAAATGCTTGCGTTTCTGTAAAGGATTTTGTTAAATCAATCAGAATACTAAGAAGAAGTTGTGAAGAGACAAAAGGGAATGAAGAAATCTCTGGATACAGACTGGTATTTATACTCTAGAGCAATCTTTCGCTAGACAATATAAAGGAAGCACAAGTATAATTATCGAGTAGAAATGTAGCATTTTTCTCCAATCTTTTGCACATGATTTGGCCTGGGAAAAGCAGAACAAAAAGATTCCACATACGTTCAAAACAAAAAGATTACAAAGCTTTAAAGCTCTTTGAAATCAGCGCAGTTTTCGTTTTCGGAATGCGTCTGAGTTAATCCGACTATGATTATATAAGTGAGAATTATTAGTTATCTTATTTATTATTTTGTGGGGTAACCCACTATCCGCAGCTTAATTACTCCCAAAACCTTCGAGGTTGTCCTTAACTTTAACGGGTGGCAAGTTGGCGACCAACTACAAAGCCTTGCAAACTCATTTTTTTTTTTTTTTTTCTATCACCCTTGCTTCCATACATTCCCAAAGTTTTGATTTTAAAGTTTTACATGCCGTCATAAGGGGATCACAGTGGAAATCTTCTCCGCTTTATTTTCCTTTTAATATTTTTTTTAAAAAAAAAAATGGATTTTAAAGAACCATGTTTCTTTTCAAAAAACAAGAAAAACTAAACTAATACTCGGTTTTTCTTGCTAGGTTCTAGTTCGCGAGTATTATTTCAGCCTCTTAATACCATTCCGGAGGGTTCACGCAAGGTTTATAATAATCTCGGTACCTTTTGTATACTTCTCGACCTTGGGAAAAGCTTCTTTATTGCTCAACACAATTGTTCTCCTTTCCCTTGATATGTAGCCCTTCATGAAACCGTGGTGGATAGCATGCGTTAAATAACACTCTGTCTGGTTCAGTTTGTCCAAAAAATTGTCGCTAATGTCATCAGTCGACAAAGTCGTCGGTAAAACGGCGGATTCCCGATCAATTGAGTACGCCCATGCATTGGCAAAGTCCCATGTTGGAATTCTGTTCGATCGCTCCCGAATCTCGTAAACCTTCCGAAAAAGCCTAGCATAGATTAATACCCGAACCTCACTCCACAAAAGATACAAGTGATTTTTGATAAGAAAACGTCTGTTTTGCAGCAATTGATCGTCGAAACACTTGAAATCTCCATTTATCAGTCCATGGACTAGTCCCTGATAGACTTTAGCAATGACCGGAAAGTGTTCCCACAGCTGATCTGAAGGCGTTCTACGAGAAAATAAAATTTCAAGAGGGATTAAGTAGAGTAGTATCAGCTGCTTGTTTTTTCGTAGGGAAGGTTGCTCTGACGCAGGGCACGAGTTCAGCAATGTAAGTGAATTTCGTAATTTATTCTTAGCTTTGTCATATTCGCGGGCTGACACATGAACTAGGCTCGCATGGTAATAGACGGAAACAACGTGTGCCTTTGGAAACCATGTGGGATCTTCGAGGGTTTTTAGACGATGTTGCTGCTCTAGAACTTTAACGAGACTGCACGCCAGGGCACTATTGCCGCCAAGTTTTTTATACACCTTGAGTAGAAGCGCGGCAAAGTAATATGTGCCGTGCTTCCTCGATTTGTCCAAGGAATTAGTACGGTCGTTGAGGCAGAGTACTAGCGATTTATTAATGATACGTGACGCTTCTTCCAGGTTGTCTTTTACTGTGCTGGTACTTGCCGATTTTTCTGCTACCCTAAATAAGTCGGAAGCAGCCTTGTAAACAACAGGTAATATCCATTTATCCAACCTTTCAGCGACTCTGTTTATACTCGAGAGAAGAGTCACTTGTGTCCTGAAGTTGGTTGAATTAGATGATTGTGCTTTGAATATGATGATTCCCAAGTTAATCCACAATTGTTGATCCTGCTTCGACAATCTTCGATCTAGAACTCGCGAAAATCCGTCAATAAAATCCTTTTCGGTTGTCGCATCCGTTGAGCTGACGCTATCGCCAGAACCAATCGATATCAGCTGGCACAAAAGCTTATTGTTTTTGAAACGAATCGACTTCGATAAGTTGGCCTCCAGGTTTCCCATTCTTGAATTAGTTCTTCTTGTATCTTTGGTTAGGTATTTGCTGTTTCTAGAGACAAAAATTAAGAATTCAGAACGATGAGAGGAAATGATCACTGAAGACTTGAGTTGTGCTAAAGTTTCATTGATGACCTTAAATTTTGAGATGACGATCATGTGATCTTGATCTTGCATTGAGATGGGATTTTACTTCTTACTTGGTTCTCTTTACTATTTCCTCAGAAATTTTATTCATTAAAAGCTTCTTCAAGCTAACACTCAACAACAGCTCATATTGAATCGAACCCTATCATGGCAGCAGAAGTGACGGCTGGTGTTTGGCTAGTTGCCATTTACTTACTCATTCCTGTTTGTCTCTATGTTTTTGCGCCACGGGGCCCATCTCCTGAAGAGCTGAATCGCAGAGCTCGGGCCATTGTACTTGTGTTGGGGGATTTGGGTAGATCTCCCAGAATGATGTACCACGCGCGAAGTCTTGCGAGAGGAAACGTTGAAGTAAACTTATGTGGCTATGATGGTATGTTTTTTTTTTTTTTTTTTTGGAACCTCTTGTTTTCATTACATTCTCATGTTTCTAACAATGTTGACGAATCACAGAGGGAAGTCAGATCATCCCTGAAATTGCAAATTCACCTATTGTGTCTATTCATCGCTTGCCAGTCATCAAAAATAAAGGGGGTCTACCGTTTATTCTCTTTGCCATCAAGAAAGTTATTCTTCAGCATTACTATCTTCTTTCTCTGTTGTGGAGCTTGAGGGGTGCGGAGTTTCTTTTAGTCCAAGTAAGTGATAGGACATGAGACACAATCGAATGGAAACATGTTTTTGACTAACATATTGATCTCAGAACCCTCCCTCCATCCCCACTCTCGGCGTCGCTAAGCTTTTTATAATCTTCATGTCCAGACGGACGAAGTTGTTGATTGACTGGCACAATTTGGGATACTCGATTTTGGGACTCAAGCTAGGCCCGAATCATATTCTGGTCAGAGTTTACGAATGGTATGATGAAACTAATAATTCAGGCTTTTCTTTGATACTCTCTAACATTTAATTATTAAAGGTATGAAAAGTTTTTTGGTAACAAGGCTTACTGCCATTTTACGGTTACTGTTAGAATGGGACAGGTTCTCAAGAAGAAATTTGGTATGCGCGCCCGAAGAATCGTTCCTCTTTACGACAGACCTGCTTCAAATTTCACCCCTCTCGACGACAATGAGCGAAGAGCTGTGATTCAGCAACACAAAGACGCTATCTTTAAAGATTTGAAGAAAAACGAAAAAATTGTCATCACATCAACTTCTTATACTCCGGATGAGAATCTATACACACTTTTGTCTGCTTTGAAAGCTTACGACCACGAAGTTAGCATGATCCAGAAGAGTGCCAATGTTCAGACTCAACGCCAGCTTCCTCCTTTGAGAGTCATTGTTACTGGTAAAGGACCAATGTTTGATGAGATGAAAGAAGTCATTGAAAAACAAAAGATGGAAAATGTTACTGTCCATCAAGTCTGGCTGAGCATTGATGACTACCCTAAGGTACTTGGAACTGCAGATCTCGGTGTTTCTTTACACGAGTCTAGCAGTGGATGGGACTTACCAATGAAGGTGGTTGATATGTTTGGTTGTGGTGTGCCAGTCATTGCCATTGGCTTCCCTGCGTAAGTTGGCGTTTTCCCTGAAACAGAGGTTGTTTTTTTTTTTTTTCACTAACAGAATTGTTATAGATTACCTGAACTTGTGAAAGAAGGTGAAAACGGTTTAATTGTTGATGATAGCGAGGGTCTTGCGGACGCATTGAAGGTTGTGTTTAGTGATCCATCTTCCTTGAAGACCCTAAAAAGTGGTGCTATTCGAGAGTCCAGGTTGAAGTGGGACTCTAACTGGCTCAAAAAGGTTGGACCTCTGTTCGGGATTGGTGAATATGCCCCTACACCCGATGGATACGTGTCTGAATCCAGCAGCAGTGATAGCGATTCTGATGAAGAAATTTTGTAGAAATCCATAAACCAACATGCGCGATTTGAATAAATAAATATTATTAACATGTTTTAAAAATCTATGACTTCATAGCCAGTCTGGTTTTTAATTCCTTTATCAGTGATTCGAGGTATTCTCCTTTATTTTCGTCAGTAAGCTTACCGGTATTGGCGTCGATTTGGAACTGAAAAGCATCGCCAGCGTACTCTTCCAAGAGTGAATGTTCAGGAATATCATTCCAGTCTATAGATTCCCGCTTTCCAAGAGCACCGGCAGTGATATATGTCCAGCACCTAGCGGTGTCAGTGTGGTGATAGCCACCACCTCCTAGCACTACAGTCGGCAGATTCCAGCCATCTATAACCCGGTCATTGACAATACTTGAAATGTCATTAACTGTTAGATTCCACTCTTTGTGTTCGTCTCTCGCCAACCCATCAGCACCACAGGTTACTACTACAGCATCTGGGGAAAACCATTGCTTTCTAAGTTCAATAACCTCGTCAAACACTTGCCGCAGAGACTCGCCGTCAAATCCGCGTTTTGTAGGGATGTTCAGCGTATAATCAATAGCATTGCTGCCCTTTCCACGGTCCTGTAGCCGCCCAGTTCCGGGGTAAAATCCCTTACCGTATCTATGCACAGACACACAGAGCACTTTTGGTGACCGGGCAAACGCGGTTTCAACACCATCACCGTGATGCAAGTCAATGTCAAGATACAGAATCCGGGGGAACTTTGCGCGAAGCTTTTGTATACACAAAACTGCATCATTAATGTAACAAAAGCCTGAACATTTGGCGCGCTTGGCATGGTGTCTTCCGCCTTGCCAATTGATAGCAACAGGTGCTAGTGCACTCTTTTCTGATGGGTTGTAGGCTTCGATAAGGTAATCAGCACAGGCTAGTGACGCCCCTGAAATAAGCTGGACATAGTCGCTAATTCCCTGAAAGTATGGGCAATCAAACTGAAGTCCATATTTTTCGTTACGCTTCCGGGAATTTTGTGTTTGTACGGAATTAAGCACCGACTTCGGGATGATATGCGTGTGTGGTGTTTCGTGATTTGTTTCATTATTGTCCTCGTAGTCAGAGGTGTCGTCATCTACTGCATCCTCAATATCAGACTCATCCATATTGTCCAGGCCTAACAGAAATTCAATAAAATCCCGATCGTGGAACTCTGTCAGCTTATCAACAGTAGCCGGCACAACAGGAATCATTTCACAAATTTTGGATGAGTCTTCAGTCGATTCAGAAGTAGGTATTAAACCATAAGCGTGGATCAGAGTGTGAACAAGCATAGCACGGCCTATGTTAGAGGGAAGTTTATTGGCAGCCTCTAGAAGGTCAACACTACATGCATAGCCAACTCTCCGCGAGATGTGAAGATTGTCTCCCATGTTTGGCGTAAATAATAGCTGTCGCTCGTAGATCGAGATGATGGGGTTGCCGAAATTTCATTCTTCAGGTTTCGCTGTGTGAATTCTCCCACTGTTTATTTATTCTTTTTTTTTTTTTTAATTTCCCTACCTCACTACAAGAAAATCAAAATCGTTAGCTGTGGAATCTTAATCAACACAACCAGGCTGCTGTCTGCCCTCACTCCCTTTCACGCCTTCTGTTTTACATGATTGATCCTGTTGCAGCCTTTCTAAAAAGAGCTAACGTTACACTTCCTGCGCCTGTGTCTTCGTCTCTTGTCCTTTCTACAGAACACAATAGCAGCAGCGCCAAAATCCTCCAGTATCATAATATCTCGGACCCTGTCACGACAGCTTCAAAAGTTCTAACTACGCTAAACAACTGTGAAGATCTTCTCACTGCCTCAGTGGAATCAACTGGATCTCCAGGAGTTAAGCTTTTACGAATTCAATCCGAAAAGACACAGTCGTTGATTATTACTGGTATATCCTTTCCTTCTCCTGAAACAAGGTAAACACTCAACTAACCATATAATAGATCAACAGTTTGTATTATTCGTGACATTTGCTAAAGAAGGAATCACTCATCCAAAACAATAATTTAAAAAATTGGGCATAATGATGAGAAAACGAGCTCAACCGACGACAAGTAGCGGCAACATCCGTCGGTTGGCGCCTGCAAGCAGAGCATCGGAAAAGAAAACCGAAACAAAATTGCTGGACATTGGGGATATAGATTTTTTGCCACCTAACAACGTGATTGATGAACTTTGTGATCCCAACCTATACAAGACCAATGTGCAGCTAAGCATGGAGACGACTGAGAAGGAAGCTAATGAGAAGTACCGGTGGGAATTCTTGGAAAAGTACGGGAGCCAGTCAGGGCTTGCAACCGATAAAGGTGCGTGCTACAATCTAAATGAGAATAAAAAAGAACAAAAAAAATGAATTTTCGTGAAGGATGATGCTAACAGTTTTATTTTTATCCTCACAATAGCTATTACTGATACGCTAAAACAACAGCTTGTAGCCATTGCAAAGTCTTTGAATGATGATAAATGGTTATACGAAGCGACACAGGAGACAAACGAGTCATGAGCCTATGGCAGTATCCTTTTCAAGGAGTAAAATCATTTGAATGATCTCATTAGATATCTATCAAAATCCGAGCGACGATCAGTTTTTGTCGGGCAAAAGCATTCCGGTCTTAAAGTTTTCAATGTATAGAAAATACTATGATTTGTTTTCGATATGTATATGTACAGAGAATCGAGAGAATCTGTAGCAGTTGTTGTGGTCGGGCTAGATAGAACTTGCAATTAACATGTATAACTAGGAAACAAAAGGTTTAAAAACAATAAATGTTTAAACCAACTATTAATCATCAGTAACATTTCTTCTATTCAAAAACAATGATCGCATTAACTTTTTTTTTTCTATTCGCTCTGTAGTTTTATTTTTGGTTTTCACTCGAATGTAGTTCTGATTATGGTGTGCTATTAACCTACATAACTCAACCTGGAAGATGATCAGTAATGAGGCAAACTGACCACAACGCCATACCTTTTAACCATGCAAAGTTTTGGCGAAGGATAACGTGATCAAGCCCATAGAACCAAAGAAGATAACAAATGAGAGCTCAACCGGACGATTCAAGCTACGAAACATTTGAAAATAGTCATGAACAGTTGTCAAACTCTAAACTAAAAGAGATTTATTGCCACTTATTCCTTGATTGCTAGCCTTGATACTCCATGATCCAAATCGAGAAAGAAGCCCAGCAAGCATATGTTTCACAAGAAGTTAATTGACCTTGCCTTCTAATACTTTCATGTTGTTGCAACCAAAAATGAGAAGCAAGTGTAGACAACGTCATGGCTTAACAATACACTAGTAGCTGCTTAAGTTGAGCCACCCTAACGTCATAAATTCATCTCTGCACCTTATACATTGCTCTTATGTGAAATTTATAGTAAAATCTCGAGATCAGTAACAATGCATAGACAAAATCATGTGAAAAAATGATTTTGACAGATCTTTCTTTGCAATGATGCCGTGGTAATATGAAGTCTTTTGGGGGCAAAAAAAAACAAACTTATTTCGCAACTTTACTATAAATGTTATTATTATTTTCTACTGCCACTACCATAAATTTGAAATTTTTTTTAAACCCATTACATAGCTATAACAAATGATAGATGTACATTGTAAGGTACATGAACAAAGAAGATTTAACATTAGAATGTTCAGGGTGCAAAGGGAACCCCTTCCCAACCAACTTTTCATTGTTGTTATTACCTAAGCCTTTATGTTTCTTGGTGAGTGAGTCGGTAGCTAAAGAATCCTTTAGCACACATATTTACGGCCACATACTGAGTGTTTCGGAGAAAATGCTTAATGGTTTTAATATCTATAAAAATAGCAGAGTCAACCTTTTTGCCACTTTTGATATTGGATGCAATACCAACTACTCGCCATACATGAGATTGCATCATAGACCGGATAAGCAAATGAAAACAACAAGGTCTATGCAACCCGATTTACAAATTTGATCAACAGCTTACAATAAGCAAGTAACAATAGACTTTTAACAACGCCTTACACAATTAAACCACAACTATTGTTTTTATAAGAAAATTTTATTTTGGGATTATATTTGAGTGATCACTCTGTAAATAAAAACAGATTTGTAGGCTTGGCCAATCTTTTGTTTTACTGTGATTGAGCTAAGATTCAATTGTGTCTTGACTATAAGGTATTTCAAGGAACAAAAACTCACACGCCGCTGAAATTGAGAAGGTATTGAAACAGAGTTAGCACTGATAAAAAAATATGACCAAGTATACACTCCTACACCCAAGGACGCCAAATTTAAGTGGCAGGGGGTTAGTAGCTTCAATGAACATCATATTTACGGTTTTTCAGCTGAAAAACGAAGAAAAAAATAGCAATCAAAAACTAGTAAGGTTTTCTCTACAGTATTCCACTCCATGTGTTTGACTGAAATGGACGAACACATTTTGGAACACAGCACCCTTCACTAATAATTAGTGTTCATTTGCCAACGCCGACAAATAAGTTGAATTGTACCAAAAGCCTTCTACCACAACACCATCTCACCATCACCGTGTCGTCTTGTGCCCATAGACACTCAGTACCAATTATTATACAATGTTCTAAATTCAGTATGAAAACTAATTGAATTCTGTTGTCTATAAAAAGCGACATGTTTCCCAGGAATTCTCAAATGTTTTTTTCTCATCATCATCTACTTCACTAAATCAACTCTTTACCACAAATCAACCACTTTAAACCAATTACAAGCTAATCTATCAATCAACAACAATGTCTGACTACTCTAGAAAGGATTTCTCTGACAAGGCCGCTGAGACTATCAAGCCTGACTCTCAAAAGGGCGTTTTTGAGAAGGCTGGTGAATCCATCACAAATGCTGCTGATAGCGTTGCTGGCTCCGTGCAGCCTAACTCTAATAAGGGTGTCTTTCAGCGCGGTGCCGACCATGCAAAGAACGCTAAAGACTCTGCCTCTAATGAGGGTGAATCTTTAATTGACTCCGCTAAGAACCTGGTCAACTCTGCCAGTGACTACCTGACCGGCAACTCTGCTCAGAAGCCCTCTACTAAATAATTTTAGTGAGCGTTTGTGCTTAAGCACGTATTTTTCATGTTTTACGTAACTATGATGTATTAAAATTTCGAATTTTTTATTTCTTGTTAGTAATGTTTCAAAACCAAAAAATTCAATTGTAGATTAAAATACTCTGCCAAAAATTTTAGTATGCTAAACTCTTCAACGGTGATTCACAATGACACACCCACCGCTCATAAGTATAAACAACAAGGGTTAGGTTATTTGAGCCTTAATTTTTTTTTTTTTTTTTTTTTTTTTCATGTCTGAAAATTGATTTTCTATAGACTCTTTTTCCCAATTTACACATCAATAATATTGCATCTTGAGTATATCTTCCACGATTCCTCATACTTCTCTATAAAATCTCTCTTCCTTCTTACTATTATTTTTGGAGTTTTTCAATTTTTTATTATTATAGAATTTAAAATCTTCTTTTAAAACCACTAGGATCATGTCTTCCAAATTTGGCCAAGGGTATGGTTATGATATTCATGCAATACTTGCTCTCAATACTAATCTTCATAGTTTCTCGAGTTTTGGATTCTCTCAGTCTGATCGACTGAACAGCAATGATGTTACACTTTCATACTTCAGTGGTCTTCCTGACCCATCAAATATCTACGACTCTCAGTATGTTGTGATTTTCAAAAGTCTTTTAAAGCGAGATTCTATTACCAAGGAAAGAGCCCTCAACGAATTGTCAACCATTTTGAATGCTTCACCTGAACCGGCAATTTCTGACGATGTCCACTGGGCATGGACCCAGATCTATCCTAAGCTTTCAATTGATACTTCGCGATCTGTTCGTATCTTGACGCAACGGGTTCAGGGCAAAATTTGTACTCTTCTCGGTAAACGCTCTGCAAAATACTTGAAATACTCAATTCCTTCTTGGATCTTTTGTCTCTACGACACTGATCGCATGGTTGCCACCACCACGCAGCAATCTTTGAGTAATGTTTTTACTACTCCAGAAAAGCGCGAATCGCTTTACACTGTTTTTCTCGACCATATCCTCGACTTTATCTACAACTTGATTGCACACGAATCTGTTGAATCACTAAGTGATGAAAGATATGTCTCAAAAGAAGAATCTGAAGCCAAGTACTACAGAACTCTGCGAAGTGGGATTGCTACGTTATCATATCTAGTTCTCAATGTTTTGCCTAAAATCAAATCCGGCTCTAAGGCAGATCCCAAGTTTAGCCAAATTCTCGATGATGACAAAATTTGGAAATTTTCATACTCTAGCGACGTCAACGTTTCTCGGGCAACATTAAGTCTTATTTCAAAACTTTTTTTTTCTGCAGAAAAAAACAATTGGGCTGATTTGGTCAAAGATCGAGTCGCTGTTGCGTTGATTACCAAAGGTTTGAGTTCTTCATCAAGTTTTGTTGCTGTCGATTTTTTACAGGCATTGATCCGGCTTACCCAGTATGATCCTGAAGTTTGGAACACAGTTTCTTCAAAGAAAGTCCCCTTTACGCGTCTTGCTTCCTACATCAAGAAGGGCAACAAGGGTCGCCATGAACACTTTTGGGCTCTTATTTCGAAGCTTTTGTCAATTTTACCTGCTTCTACTAGTCCGTACTCTTACGAAATTGATGCATCAACTGCCGATAAAAATAGCGAAACTATTATAAAGGCTGCTATCGAAGCTGTTACGCAAGAAACTGGCCCCCAATCAGTCCATTCCTGGGGATACCTCATGGCTGTAGTAGAAAGGGTTTCTGCTGCGTCTAAGGGCAAAAATCATGTAACAATTAAGTTACTTTATGAAGCTATCAGCGAGACATATTTTGCCGAATCCAGTCCCATTAATTGTCAAATTGAACTTTTTGAGGTCATTGGAAAAAAGACATCTCATATTTTTAGAGAATCTCCAGAAGCTCTCATGGTAGAGCTTAACAAAATTTCAAAAAACATAAAGCCCCAGTCACCACCAGCCTCAGCAATCAACTATTTAAATTTTTTCAAGTTTACAATCGCCAATCTTGAAAAGACTGAATCTGACAGCTTAAAATCTTCGCTCTCTGAGCTTATCCAGGAAGTGATTGAACTATTGAGCCAAGATCCGGAAGAACCTGTTAAGGCCAAGTTTGTTCTTGAAGCCTTGATTGTATTTGGTGATGGCATCATTTCTGTTTCTGACTTGGCTGATTCTTATGTCTCGTTAGTTGACCTTGTCTTCAACTCATTTGACAGTTATGGTACCAACGAAACATTACTGAGTATTGCCCATAACTTTGTTACGCTTTCCAAGAACGTCCAACTAGTGAGCGTTTCTCTTCAACAAGCTCAAGAAATCCTTGTTTCTTTGGATCGATCCAACGAACAACTCTTGTCCTTGAGTTCTAACTTTCTGACACTGTTTCCAGTTTTCAAGGGTCTTTTGAGTCCTTCCAAAAGTTTTTCTGAATTTGTCTCTGATATAAGTGCAAACTTGTTTAAAGACATCTTGGCACCAGAAGCCCAAACATTTGTTAAAAATGCTGTTCTTGCGCATGACTCTTTGGTTTCCTCGGCTACCAGTAGTTCTGTTCTTGATCAGCTTCTTTCTAGTGTTCTAAGTAAAGATGCTAACCAGGAAACCTCCATTACTCTTCTCTTGAGCCTGCTGAAACTTGACCAGCCTTACGTTTACTATCACTTCCAGACTGAAGAGGGCAAGTCTGCTGTTACCAATCTCTGGAAAGCGTCAGAAAATCATAAGCATCAGGCTGACATTGACGCTCTTCTTCGACAGCTGGAAAATTTTGCTGTTTCTACTAAGGTGGGTGATTCTACTGGTGTAACTGCCCTTGCCAATGATATTATCAAGGAGCTTGGCACTGCTAGCATCGAGGAGGTGACTCTTTTGGTTGAACGTGCTCAGCGTCTTATTGAGAATGCTGCTACTACCGAGGACAAGACGAAACGTTTCGAAGAATTAATTTATACCAAGGATATTTGGAACGAACAACTTGCATATTCCTTTGATCAGGGTCTTCATCCTGCTCTATCGCTTTCTCCTGTCTACGGAAATTCTGTGTTCCTGACCGCCTACGAAAAGTTGGTTCAAAAACCTTCCACACTGCTTATTAGCCAAACCCTGATAAATCTCTCCGTTTTCAGTAATGCTATCATAACCACGTTTCCAGACATTTTTAAGAGCCTTTCTACTGAAGCATCTACTAGCATCATCTTTTCTCTTGCTTATGCTGAAGAGCTGATTGACATAACCATTGATCAGGCCAATGAGTTTTACGATGTTGATGGCCCTAACAGAGATCTTTATGATGTTTTAGTTGCTGTTTCTAATGATATCAGATCTCTTTTGCAATCATACTTTTCGTCTGTGTCTGGCAAACCTGATATTTCTTTAGGTGCTCTTTTGAGCACTGAGCCCAGTAACCAAGAGCCTGCTCTTTCTGTTCTTCAGCTGGCTTGGAAAGAAAGCGAAAAGAGTGATGCTAAGGCTTTTTATTCGTCACGAGTATTAGAGTCGCTATTCTCTATCATTAATATTGGCACCTCTGATGTTGCGGCCGATCTAGTAAAGAAGCTTGTGGGCAAATTTGACAGAAACGCTCTTGGTGTTTATGCTCTGTTGAATTTATTGCAGCACAGCACAATTATTGACGGCTTAACAAATCTTCGTAACAATCTACTTGGTGCATTAATGTCTACTCGAGGCTCTCAACTAGCTTCTACTGGTATCAAGTACTTGGTTCTGTTTGTTTCTAGTTTGTCGCTTGGTGATGAGACAAAGTCTGGCTTGGCATTTTTCAAACTGACAAACTTTCTTCGCTCTCTTAGTGATGTTGCCACTGGTGATGATGTGTTTGATGAAGCTTACTCTCCGCTGGTTAATCTTACCGCTCAGCTATATGAAAAGATTGCAGGCATTTTTTACGAAGATCTATCTCTGTCTTTCTGGGAACAGTTTAACACTATCTTTGAAACTGGCTTTGTTGTGGCCACTCTTGGTTCTCCATTTGATGGCTCCATTCTAACGAGCTTGCTAAACTATTTTAAAAAACTTGAGGTCTTAGCTGAGAGTCGTGATGAAATTGCAACTTCATTGGAAAACCTGTCACCAAGTGTTTATGAACTTACGCTCGACAACATTGCCAGCGTTGAGGCAGCCACCAATAGATTAGAAGAGTTCAAGTCTCAGGCTTTGCTCAATGTTTTGTCTAACATTCCAAGCGATGTTGAGTTTGAAGTTGATACTCTTTACAGCCTGATTAGCTTTGAGGATAAGTATTTAGAAATTACTGGTTTGTCACTGCTTAAGTCTTACCTCACAAAGACTCAGAAAGACAAGTCTATCTCATTTGCTTTATTGAAGCAGCCGATAAACCCCGAGGAGACTGATGTTGAAAGCTACCTTTTGCCGTTCGAGCTCTTATCTTTAATCCTTGATAATCCAATCAACAAGACTGAGGGTCAGAAGCGACAATTTGTTTACGCATGGTACGCTATCTTCCTATTTTTCGAGAACTCAGTTGCTGCGCTGAGAAATTTTTACCTCTCTCAACTCAAGGAAGGTGGTTATGCTGAAATTTTCTTTGATTTTGTTGCATCCGAAATTGAGGCTGGGTTGACTAAAGATGATAAAACCTTGTGGAACATTGAGTCAATCGACCCATCCATTGATCTAGTTAGCGAGAATGATGTTGACCGTTGTCTTTGGAACACCTACTACCAAGCCCTGAATCACTTGGGAAATATTGTCAAGACCTGGTTCCTAAATCTTAAAAAGAAGAAACTTAAAACTGATATTGAAAACTTCACGAAGACTCATATTTCTTCTCTTGTTATTCGCAACAAGGCTGAAACCGTGCGTCGTGCGCTGGAACAAGATACTGATTTGGTCGACGACACCTTAGAAATTCAAATTTCCAAGTCCGGTAAGGTTGTCACTGCTTACTACTTTATTGATAATCAGACAATGGAAGTAGTCTTCAAGTACCCCGATACTTACCCTTTGAAGGACATCAGTTTTGAAGGTGTCCAGCTTGTTGGTGCTCGTGAGAAGCAATGGCGTGCGTGGATTTTGGCGTCCCAGTCCGCTCTCAAGACCAATGGAGGGTCTATTTTGGACTCACTTGATCTTTTTAAGCGCAACGTGACAATGCACTTTGACGGGGTTGCTGCATGCGCTATCTGCTACTCTATTCTGCATGAGGACCACACGTTGCCTACGAAGGAGTGTGGAACTTGTCACAACCGGTTCCATACCGACTGTTTGTACAGATGGTTCAAAAGTGGATCTACAGAGAGCTGTCCTCTGTGCAGAACCGAAATGTCATTCAGAATTGGACATTGATAAACAGCGGTTTGAGCTGACATGGTTTCAAATTGTTGTTTTGACATTGCTTGACGTCTGGGTGCGCCGACGTTTGTTTACTTTTTCCATAGATGGCATTTAATGAAGATCATCTGAACTCTAATTTTATTTTTATTGTTAGCAATGTTTTGATTCTTTTGCATATAGATAATAAAATAAAGATCACATAGCTGCTGCTACCGCCTTGCGGATGTGATAGCACCTGAAAGCTTTTATTTTTATTCATTTTCCTCAAAAATATATAACTTTTTTGTTACTTCTTCACTTTTCAAATTCATCATTCTTTTTTACTTATACACAAATTTACTCTATCTCTTTTAGCAGTCATTATGGTTGAATTAGTATCAACCTATTATCCCATCGACACGCCCTCAAGGGTTGGGCCTCGCACTCGGAGTTATCAGGATGTAAGTAAGCTCGTGAGTGCCTGCGTAAGCTGCGGCGATAACAAAATTGCAGCCTGGTATACTTAAGTACCACTTTACCATTACGAAAAACCAGACAGAGCACCAAACTGACTATTTCATAGTACAATTTTCATATTCACCAAAACCAGGAGAGAAGCTTTAACCATGAGAAGAGCTTTACTTTCAGCCCTTACCAGAACCCCAGCCTAAGTCAGAACAGTCTTCAGATTAGGCAGCCTTCGTCATCATTATCAAGGTTTGACAATAAAAACAGCAGTGTCATAGAGACATCATCGCAACCTTTGTTTAGAAAAAAGCCGCTTAGTGAGGCATGTCCCAGAAGATCCCACAATAACAACTACATTACTCATGAACAACAGCTTCAGCATCAGCGATCACCAAAACTACTACCGCTAAAGTCAACACAAGCACAAAAGACGAAGTCCTTTGACTATACAGAAATGTATCAACAACTACCAGTACTGGAGCACGATACAAAACGGAGAAAAGTGACATTCCAGGACGGCTCTAACTTGAGGCCTCGCAGTGAATTGACGTCTTCATTGCTTTCATCGCCAGGAAAAAGCTCCTATGTTCCTTCTTATATTTGTAACAAAATGTCTTCGAAAATTTTGCATCTTGAATGCGAAATTAAGCAAGTGCAACTGGAGATGCTAAAGCGGTTTAAGGAAGTGCAAGCAGTAATAGAGCAACAAAATCAACAGATTAAGGAGCTGAAAAAACAAAATAAAGACTTAAAAGGCTTTTTGAAGCGGAAGAGGGACTATTAATGAGTTTCAGATTCATTGGGAATCTAGTCCTTCTGTAAGTCTCAGACAACATAGATCACCCTCCCATGATTCATCTTTGCAGAGCCTTTGGTATACAAGTTCCAAGTCTTTTGTTTTATTTATTTTCTGCATGATTTAAGTTTGCTTTCATGACATAATCAATTTGTCAACATCCCAATTTTTATTTTTTATTTTTTTTATTTTTATTTTCTTGGGACAATGAAAATTTTTGAACTTTTCACCTTTTTACACTCAATAAGGCATTCTGATTGAGAGAACAAGTATCACCAGGAGGAATAAAAGCGTCTGTTTGTAATTATTTATCATCACAGAAGCTTTCTACTTACTTTTCTTCAATTTTGAACTTTCTCCGAAGACAACATTGGTTTGTTTAGGTGTAAGCCTCTCTTACATCACATTTCAAGTAAGGCTTAAGCTGATTGCCTTCGCAAAGATCACGAAACTAACTGCAGCCTCTTTACATAGTTGCCCTCATCAAAAAATTTCTCATTTATTTAATTATTCGATAAGGATATAACATACTCAAGTTTATTTGTGCATACGATCTTTTCAGCGACTTCCAAAGTAAGTATTTGTTTTTAGACAACTTTTGTATGATCCCTCAGACCAACTCTAACTGCTTCACCTTCAGAATGGATGCTCCGATAGCCTTCGATACTGAAAAGGCACTCCTTGTCTTCACTCAGCTTAGTGAAAGATTTGGTTTTACAATTCCTCCAACTTTTGAAAAGCTTAGCGATGATCTATCAAACTATTCAGATCAAATTTCTCTGCTAGCAAGCTTTGCTCTTGAAGAAAACGCTACCATTTCGACTTTATCTGCGTACAAGCCACTTTTCACTGATATTGCTGGCCGCTGGATTTCAGATGCCAATGTTGAAGCCAATTTTCCAAAGCTTTTCAATCATCCATCGCCACCTACCCCGGGATTCTACGCCTTGATTGCTTTCGGCAGGATCATTTCAGTGTTTCCCGACATTTCGCCTCTTGCAGTGCATTTTTTGAGTTCAACAAACATTATCAAGTTTTTTATGTCAAATACCGAACAGTTTGGTGATAGAGGAACCCATGAAGTTCTTTTGGCTTTGACCAGGTTTGTCTCTTTCAACTACGATTCGTACAGCCCATTCGTTTCGCCTACTTTTTTAGAAACTTTGTTAAATCATCCATGGCCTTCTGTCAAATATCTTGCCATTAGACTTCTCTCAATATACCTAAAATCATCCGACAAGATCCAAAAGAAGATGATCGATTCTCACATTCACAATACAGCTTCTATAGTTGGACCCTACGAAGGTGTAAATGATGCCGACTATTTCTTTTTGCCATTGCTTGAGGCCAAACGCATTTCTTCTTCTTTGGACATTGTAAACCAATACTCTAATTCCACTTCAAACAGCAAGTTTGCTCTTAAGAGCATTTCTTTATCGCCGGTCGTCACCAATCTCGCTGGCGTCATCATTCCTCGACTTATCTCAAGTACTGAAAGCACTTCAGATTTTGTGCCTACTCCAGGCGCTGTTAACAGTTTGCAACAATTAGCGAAATCTCTTCGATCATCAAAGCCTATTTTGCTGACCGGTCTGGGCGGCTCGGGTAAAACTTTTTACATTGATCAAGCCGCCAAACACATTGGCCACCATGATGACATGGTTAGAATCCATCTGGGTGACCAGTCTGATGCAAAGATTTTGGTTGGTACCTACTCGACTGGTAATGACCTTGGTTCTTTCGAGTGGAGACCCGGTATTCTTACGGTAGCTGTTCGTGAAGGTCGTTGGGTTTTGATTGAGGATATCGACAAAGCTCCTACAGAGATTCTTTCTGTTCTGTTACCTTTGCTCGAAAAGCGTGAGCTTTTGATTCCTTCTCGAGGTGAGACTATTAAGGCCGCGCCTGGATTTCAGCTTTTCTCTACTATTCGCACTACTCATTCCAAACATGGTACCGCTATTATTCCTGACATCATCGGAAAGCGGTTATGGAGCCATGTTCATGTTGAAAACCCTTCCTTTGACGAACTGAAGCAGATCATTAGAGAACGATTCATTTTACTGTCAAATCATGCCGAAAACTTTGTCAACACCTACAGCACAGCATCTCGCATCTACTCTGAACCAAAGTTCATGTCACTAAACAAGTCGTCGCAGAACCGTCAAATTACGTCTCGTGATTTAATTAAATGGGCTAGTAGAGTTAACAACATGCTTGTTCAGCGTGGAGTAATCTCCGGAAACCAGCCTCTCGACAATGTTATTTACGACTACATTTTTGCCGAAGCTGTCGACTGCTTTACTGGATTCTTACCTACTTTTGCTGCCCGCAAATATCTGGTTGAGGCGATTGGTGAGTGCCTGAACGTGCCCAGTCATCAAGTCAGCCTATTTTTGCAGAAGCATATTCCATCTTTTGCTGAGACTGATGCTCACGTCATTGTTGGCCGTGCCCAAGTGTCTAAGAACGCCGTTGTCAGCAAATCTAAATCCCGACAAGCTACTTCTCAGAAGGCTAAATTTGCCAACACTAATCATTCGCTCCGTCTGCTTGAGCAGATTGGTGTTTCTGTCTCTATGAAGGAGCCCACACTTTTAGTTGGTGAAACTGGTACTGGTAAGACTACCATTGTCCAGTATCTGGCTAGCTTGCTGAACAAGAATATAACTGTCATTAACGTTTCCCAGCAGACTGAGTCTGGCGATCTTCTTGGTGGCTACAAGCCAATTGACACCAAGATGATTGCTCTTCCATTGAAGGAAGAGTTTGATACCATCTTTGAATCCACTTTTTCGGCCAAGAAGAACGAGAAGTTCTCTGCAATGCTTGCAAAATGTTTTTCCAAAGGCAAATGGAACCACACTGTTAAGCTATGGAGAGAGGCCATCAAGATGGCCAATTCTGCACTCAACGTTTCCGATGAACAAGAAGAAGCTCCCAAAAAGCGCCGCAAGACCAATCACGTCTTGCTTATTGCGCAATGGAAAGAGTTTGAGCAGAAGCTAAATAGCTTTGAGATTCAGGCTAAGCAGACTGAAAAGTCCTTTTTCTTTTCTTTTGTTGAGGGTTCTTTGGTTCAGGCTGTTAGAAGAGGTGACTGGGTTTTGCTTGATGAGATTAATTTGGCATCTCCCGACACACTTGAAAGCATTGCTGACTTGCTTGTTGAGGATCCTTCTATCACTTTATCTGAGAAGGGTGACGCTGATTCCATCAAGGCTCATCCTGAGTTTAGACTTTTTGCTTGTATGAACCCTGCCACTGATATTGGTAAGCGTGATCTGCCTGCTGGTCTGCGCTCTAGATTCACTGAGCTTTATGTACAGTCACCCGACTCTGATATTGCCGACTTGCTTTCTATTATTGACAAGTACATTGGCAAGCTCACTATTGGTGATGAATGGGTTGGCAATGATGTTGCCCAGCTCTACCTTGGCGCCAAGGAACTTTCAGAGAACAACAAGATTGTTGATGGTGCTAACCAGAAACCGCATTTTTCTATCCGTACTCTGTCAAGAACTCTTTACTACGTCACGACTATTACCCCTATTTATGGCCTTCGTCGTTCCCTCTATGAAGGTTTTTGCATGAGTTTCCTAACTCTTTTGGATAAGAAATCTGAAGCAATTTTACACCCCATCATTGAGAAACACACTTTGGGTAGACTCAAGAACCCCAAGTCTGTTCTTTCAAAGGTCCCTCCTCAGCCTCAAGATAATCATGATTACATCCAATTTCAGCACTACTGGCTGCGCGCTGGCCCATTGGAGTCCCAGGAACAGCCTGACTACATCATCACTCCCTACGTGCAGAAAAACTTGCTGAATCTGATACGTGCATCTGCTGGTGGTAAATTTCCTATTCTTATCCAGGGTCCCACTTCCAGTGGTAAAACCAGTATGATCAACTTTTTGGCAAAGAAGACTGGCCACAAATTTGTTCGTATTAACAACCATGAGCATACTGATTTGCAAGAGTATCTTGGCTCTTATGTTTCTGACTCTCAAGGAAGACTCACCTTCCAGGAAGGTGTGCTTGTTGAAGCTGTCAGAAATGGTTACTGGATAGTCCTTGATGAGCTGAACCTTGCTCCTACCGATGTCCTGGAAGCTCTCAACCGTCTGCTTGATGACAACCGTGAACTGTTTATTCCTGAAACCCAGGAGATTGTTAGACCTCACCCTGACTTTATGCTTTTTGCTACCCAGAACCCGCCTGGTCTCTATGGTGGTCGTAAGGTCTTATCAAGAGCGTTCAGAAATCGTTTCCTGGAACTGCACTTTGACGATATTCCAGAGGATGAGCTTGAGACCATTTTAAGGGACCGTTGCAAGATCGCTCCCTCATACAGTAAAAAGATTGTTGAAGTCTACCGCCAGCTTTCCGTCCAAAGACAATCTACTCGTGTCTTTGAACAAAAAAACAGTTTTGCTACTTTGCGTGATTTATTCCGTTGGGCAGGACGCGAAGCTGTTGGCTACGAGCAACTTGCTGCTAACGGTTACATGCTGCTTGGTGAGCGTGTTCGCAAGAAGGAAGAGCGTGTCTTAGTCAAAGAGGTCATTGAAAAAGTCATGAAGGTAAAGCTTGACATAGACAATCTATACGCCACTCTTCAGCCTACTGAGGTTATCAGCGGCTCTAACAGCGTTGTCTGGACTAAGGGTATGAAGAAACTTGCCGTTTTGGTTTCTGAAGCTGTCAAAAACAAAGAGCCCATTTTGCTTGTTGGTGAGACTGGTTGCGGTAAGACTACCATTTGTCAAGTTCTTGCTGATGCTGTGAGCAAGCCTCTTCACATTGTCAATGCTCACCAGAATACGGAAACTGGTGATATTATTGGTGCTCAACGCCCTGTTAGAAACCGATCTGAAAACTTGCAAAAATTGAAGGAACACCTTCAAAAAGCTCTTGAAAGTACCGAGGATGATCTTGAAGAACTATTGGCTGTTTATAACGCTACAGACGAAAAGTCTCTCGATTCTGATAAGGTTCAGGAAATTAGTAACCTGCAAACTCGCTTGAAAGTCCTTTTCGAATGGTGCGATGGTAGCTTAATTCAGGCTCTTAAACAGGGTGACTTCTTCTTACTTGATGAAATTTCGTTGGCTGACGATTCTGTTCTTGAACGTCTGAACTCTGTTCTTGAGCCCGAGCGGACTCTGTTGCTTGCTGAAAAGGGTTCCATGGATTCTCTGGTCACGGCTGCCCCTGATTTCCAGTTTTTCGCTACTATGAATCCCGGTGGCGATTATGGTAAGAAGGAACTTTCCCCTGCTTTGAGAAATCGTTTTACTGAGATCTGGGTTCCTTCTATGGAAGACATGGATGATGTTGAGCAGATTGTCTCTTCCAAATTACCTGAAGAGCTCAAGCCTTACGCTAGAATCATGGTTAAATTTGCCGAATGGTTTGGCAAACAGTACGGTGCTGGTGATGCTACTTCAGGTGTCATTTCTCTTCGTGACATTCTCGCATGGATCAACTTCATCACTACTACTTACGAAGAAGTTGGCATTGAACTCAGCATTCTGCATGGTGCCTGTATGGTTTTCATTGACTCTGTTGGTACCAATGCTTCTGCTGTTCTTGCTGAAACCCCTGAGCTTCTTAAAAACAAAAAGGAAGCTGCTGTTAAGCAACTTTCCAAGCTTCTTAAGAAAGATCTTCTTGCTGCTTACCGTGAAAGACATGAAGTTGTTGTCAACGTTGACAAGCTCTCTGTTGGTCCTTTTAGTATTGGCAGAACCACTGATGACTCTGATGTTTCATTTAACCTCCAGGCTCCTACTACTGCTGCCAACGCTCTTCGTGTAATGCGTGGTATGCAAGTCAAAAAGCCTATCCTTCTTGAAGGTAGTCCTGGCGTTGGTAAGACCAGTTTGATCACTGCCATTGCTAAGGTTTCTGGTAACCAATTAACTCGTATCAATTTGTCCGAGCAAACTGACCTGATCGATCTTTTTGGTTCCGATTCTCCTGCTGAAGGTGGTGGTGCTGACCAATTTGTCTGGCGCGATGCTCCTTTCTTGCGTGCCATGCAACAAGGTGAATGGGTTTTGCTTGATGAGATGAATTTGGCTAGTCAGTCAGTTCTTGAAGGTCTCAATGCTTGTCTCGATCATCGTGGTGAAACCTACATTCCTGAGTTGGACCGCACGTTTAAGTGCCATCCCAACTTCACCGTTTTTGCTGCTCAGAATCCCCAGTACCAAGGTGGTGGCCGTAAGGGTCTGCCCAAGTCTTTTGTCAACCGTTTCACTGTTGTCTACGTTGATGTGTTGTCTACAGATGATTTGCAAATGATTTCTAAGTACCTGTTCCCTAATATTTCTCAAGATATCATTAAGAAGCTCATTCATTTTGTTCTGGAGCTTGACACTGAAGTTGCAGTTAAGCGATCCTTTGGCCATCTTGGTAGTCCTTTTGAGTTCAATCTCCGTGATACCATGAGATGGCTAGGTCTCCTCAACGAGTCTAGTTTCCTTGATGCCGGTTATGGTCCTGATGAGTTCCTCAATATTCTTGTCAAGGACAGATTCCGTACTCCTGGCGATCGTGCCATGGTTGAGAAGCTCTATGCCAAGCATTTTGGTCCGACGAGAGAAACCTCCACCTTCAAGCAGCTTGGAAGATTTTTTGTTCAGGCTGGTCATTCCGTCATTGAGCGCGACTCTTTGGTTGAACCTATTTATACCAACCTTCAGTCTTTGCAGTGCAACACTCCTGTTCTCGAAACTGCCATCAGCTGCCTCACTCACTCCTGGCCGTTAATCATAGTTGGCCCTTCCAATTCAGGCAAAACGAGCTTGGTTCGTTTCTTGGCTCAGACTGTTGGAGCTGAGCTTTACGAGTTTGCTATGAATGGTGACATTGATAGCATGGATCTCCTTGGTGGGTTTGACCAAGTCGATTACAACCAAAAGGTATCTATCATTCTTGACGAGATCAAAGAGTTCTGCGTTGAGGCTAGCTGCAAGCATTTTATTGGTACTTTTTCTAGCTCCAATTCCTATGCTTTGGAGCTTTTGAATGTAGTCAATTCTATTGAGATCAACGTTGAATCTCTCAAGGCACTTTGTGGTCGCTTGGAGGCTGCTGCATCTAACGTTTTGGCCGTTCACAGACAGAATCTTGAGGAGATTATAGTGAAGATGGGTGACTCTAACCAAGCTAAGTTTGAATGGTTTGATGGTACTCTTCTGAAAGCAGTTGAGAATGGTCACTGGCTTGTTCTTGACAACGCCAATCTTTGCAACCCCTCTGTTCTTGATCGTCTGAACTCTCTTCTTGAGCCTAATGGATGTTTGATTGTTAATGAGTGTTCTTCCAGCAATGGTGAGCCTCGGATGGTCAAGCCCCATGATAACTTCCGTCTTTTCCTTACTATGGACCCCAAGTACGGTGAGCTTTCCAGAGCTATGAGAAATCGTGGTGTCGAAATCTTTTTGGAGGATCTCAACACCCGCGCTACTCCTTTTGACAGAAAACTTTTGAGTTACACCAACTCTCTTGAAGATGTGACTGCTATTACCCGCACCTCTGTCTCTGAGTTTGTTTCTTCGAAGGATGCTATCATGCACTTTTTCTCTTTGCTTGAAGATAGTAACATTGCTAGTGAGTCTCTCAACAACCAATTTGTTGTTAACTCTCAGTTCAACTTCTTCCCACAAAGTTTGATTCCATACGCCGAGAGATGGTGCTCCAATATCAAGAAGTTTGGCTCATACTCTCAACAGGAGAAGGAAAAAGTTGTTGCCTTGGTTGACTTTTTGAACATCATCAACTCTTCTGAGATTAACTCTGCTGTCAAGGAACTTGGTGAAGGCTCTGTTGCGGAGTACGGCCTTTCTTCTTTTCTTGTTGAGACCAGCACCTTCAACCCAATTGTTAACAGCTTTTTCTCATACCACATGGGCAGCACCTCCAACGGTCTTACTACTGGTGATATTGCTATGCTTTTGCTTACTGTCCCGTTTTTGTACTCCACTTCTCAAGCTCTTGAGCGTGCTCGACAGAACGTTATGTCTCTGAAGCCTACTGCTCTATCTTACTTAGACCGCGCTGCCGCTCCTCATGTCAAAAAGCCTCTCAAAAACTCTGCTAGAGTTGATGTATACAAGATCATTGAGTCCATTCTTGACTTTAGCAACAGTGTTTTGAAGCAGATTTTCCAAATTGATGTTTCCAAGATCAGTTTTAATATCACCTCATTGATTAAGCTGCAACAAATTGCCACTGACTTGATTACTCTCACAGCTGCTTCTTCCACTGATGAGAGTCAACTTCATATTTACAGGGAGTTTTTTGAGGAATGGTACTCTGACAACCAGAGTAATGAGGTGTACGCTGGTGTTTTTGAAAAGCTACATGCAGCTATTTCTGAATTCGGCTCTCAACTTGTTTTGACTTCTGGTGTGTCTATGCAGGCTATCTGGCAAAAGTGGAAGCCTCAACGCCCTGTATCTAAGATTGCTTGGGATCGCTACGAACGTATAACCACCATTGCTCAAAAGTTTGATGAGATCTCCACTAAGCTTTTTGTTGAGTCTTTAGACACTGTGCTGTCTCTGCGTTCCATGATTGTTCAAACTATTGCTGATGCTACTTCTCACACTGCTTCTAATGATGAACTTGATTTGGCTATTTCTATTCTTGAATCTGGTATTGACCAGCTCCAGCAAGCTACCCTTTCTTTTACTACTGAGAGAAAGCATTACTTTAAGAATGGTTTCCAGATGCTTTCACAGATCTTAGAGGTTTCTTCATCACAGAGTGTTGAAAATAAACAGGAGATTGTCAATGAACTTTCTGCCCTGGCTTACTACTCTGAGGGTTCCACCTTGCACCTGACTAAGTATCACAACCAAGATATTTGTAAGTGGTCACTTTTTTTTTTTGATTTTTTTATATCTTTTTTTCGACTTTTTTTTTTTTTTACTAACTATTTTTCGTTTTAATAGTCGTCCCATACCACCCGTCTTTAGATTCACTTTGGGCTTTGAAGAGTAATGATTACTTTTCTTACATTGATGATCTTTTGAATAACAAGCTAGCATACAAGTTACTTTGTTACACGTATGTCACTCTAATACTTGATTTTTTCATGAAGCTTTACTAACTTAATTTTTTCCAGTTCTGAGATGAAGGAGGTTGAATCTCAAGACCATAACCAGGCCATAACCGACTTGCAGATTTTATGCGAGAAGACTTTGACAAATTCAGCTCACTTCACTTTTGACAAATTGAGAATTGTTAATGACATGCTTTTTGGCCGGATCTTGCAAATTGTTAGCCTACATGGTGTTGATGTCCAAGACATTTCTAACAAGGCTGACAGTCTTACTTCTGACGACATTGAGAAGATTTGTAATAGAGTAGCTGAGGTCTCTAACAAGTTCCTTGCTGATGTGTTCACCAACCATTTCTTACCTGCTCTACAGCTTCTCATATCTTTTCCTTCCGATCCCAAGTCTATGGGCAAGGCCTGGCTCACTGTATTCCTGGGCTTGATTTTGCTCTACGTTCCCAATTTGCCATTTGATCCTGCTATCAGACAACACGTCGAGTACGACCGCACTCGCAGTTTGACCAAGCAGTACGAAGATATGAAAAAGTCCTGGGAGTGCATTAAAGGTGTTTTTATTGGCTGCCCCAATGTTGATCTTGATAAGGTGTGGGAATCCAGACTTCCAGAGCTGCAGAATATTGTTGTGCCTTCGGTCTACCGCCCTGAGATTTCTCAAATTGGCTTTATTCACGAAGAGTGGGTCAACCTAATTAGCTCTTCTATCGGTGAAAAAGTCATCTCACCTTTCATTGAGAGTGATATTCTTTCTGCTCAGCAGCTTGAACAGATTGGAACTATTCAACGCAACACTGCTCAGTTCATTGGCAGAAGTGAAAGCAACAACCAGTATTACTCTGATATCACCTCCATTTTGCATGGTATTATTTTTGGTCTCAAGCTTGGTCTTGACTTGATCACTCTTCCTGTTCTGGACAATGAAGTTGCTCCATATTTCCTCATCAACCCAGTCAATTTATCGCAGACCCAGCAGCTCCACAGATCATTTATTTCTTACAAGGAGTCCATTAAAAATCTTCCAGCTCAAACTTCGGAGAAGGTTTTACTTACTCTTTTGACTGCTGTAGACATCATTGGAAAGACTGAGGGTAAGACTTCTCCCGAGTTGGATGAGATCGTTAGTTTTGCATACCAGACTTTCTACTACAAATGGTCACTGAATAGAATTAGACTTGAGAATGAGGCTGCTAGCAAAACTACCATTTTCAATGACACTACTGAGGAGGATGCTGAAAAGGACTTTATTCGTATGTTCCCTGATTACGAAGAGGTTGTTGAAATTGACAACAATGGTATCAACCAAGATGAAGATTATTCCCAACTTATGGATTTGTATTTGCAAAGCTTTGGTGATAGCTCTTCTGTTTCATTACAAGAGCTTTGTGCTGTTGGTACTGAGTCACTTCAACTTGTTTCCAAACATGATTCTAGCAACTTCATTACCCAAAACGTTTCTTCCATTCTTCCTTCTATTGTTTTGTCTATGTCAGCTACTTTAACTGGCCAGAAGTTAGGAAATGATGAGGTTTTTGATTTCTACCACCAAGCCAAACCTGATGAGACTGCCAGAGTGACAAAGTTGGCTGTCCGCCTAAAGACTCAAATTTCCAAATTCTTGGAAATGTGGCCTGAGCACGCTACTTTGCAAACTATTCAAAGCGCATGTGAGGATATCCTTTCATTCCCTATGTCTACTCCTGTTGCTCGCTATCTCCAAAAGGTTGAACAGCTTTACACTTATGTGGATGAATGGGAGAAATTCACTAGCAGAGACTATACTGTTAAGCCTATTTTCAACGAAATGACTGACCTGATCGTCTCTTGGAGACGTCTTGAGCTTTCTACCTGGCCCAAGCTCTTTGAGGTCGAGGAGCTTGCTATAAAAAAGGAGATTGGCAAGTGGTGGTTCTACCTGTTTGAAAATCTTATTGAAAACCCGTCTAAGGTTTCTGAATCTTCTGACGAGACTACTTATCCCACTCTCGTTCAGACATTGAATATATTCATTAGTCAGTCCACCTACGGTCAATTTTCGACTAGAATGCGCCTGCTTCGTGCTTTTGCCAAACATACCAGTTCTATGGCTACTGCCATTCCTGCTATGGCTACGGTGTCTGAGTGTGTTTCCAACGTAGTCAACTATCACAGCCAATACTCCACGCAGATTTCTAACCACATTGCAACTGGTAAGAAGTCTCTTCAGAAGGAAATTAACGAAGTCATTCTTTTGGCCAGTTGGAAGGACACAAACATCAGCGCTCTACGTGAAAGTGCAAAGAAGTCCCACGGTAAGCTTTACAAGGTTTTGAGAAAGTACAGAACTTTGATCGGCGAGTCTGTTGAGCCTAGCATTAACGCCGGTATGGAGCAACTCACTGACACTCCCACCAGCGCCAATACTACTTTGGCTTCTACTTCTGCTTATAAGTCTATTTCCCAATACCTGGATGGTCTGAAGACTCTTGATGTTTGGAAACAAAGACCTGCTCGTTTGACTAATGTTGATGGTACGGCAAAGCTTCTTCACTCCCATCTTATTTCAATTAAGGAGGAGACTCTACCGTCTGTGGAGACTTTTGCCCAAGACATTGTCCAGGAGATGGACCGTTTGCGTAAGGAGACGCCTGCTGTTTTGAATGAAAGCAACAAGAGCACAGTGTCCAACCTGAAGAACGAAAAGTCTAAACTTTTGAGTAATACCTTGAAAGAGCTGAGACGTGGTGGCTTAAGGACTAACGTCCGTGCTGATATCAAAGCTCAACAATTGCTTGTCTCTGGTATCATGGCCACTGTACCTTCTCTTACTGACAAGTCAGTTGGCTCTGGCGACAAGTACTTCTATCGTATTTTAGATCTCCTTCCTAAACTTAGAGTTTCTGTTACTGAAAGCGAGTCTGATGCTCCCATAACAGATCTCACTAGAGGTTTAGCTATGTCTGAGAACCTCCTTGCTGTAATAATTAATCACAGAAGCTACTTGAACGCTCTTCTCAACGAGAACTTTAAGGTGAAGTCTTTGCTCGATGTGGTTAATTCTTTTACTAGCTTGCTTGATATCAATGATAAGATTCAGGTTGTCACTGAATTTAATGATGTTGTTTCTCATGCCAATGCAACTGTCTCTTGGATTCCCAAACTGATGCGATTTGCCATTGACAGCTGCTACCAATCTTCTAGTCTTGGAAAGATTAAATACACCAACGAGACTCTTCTTTTCTCTGAGACCGAAGCTCGTTTCAAGGACTTGGCCATCAGACTAAGCAAGTACAATGACATTAACTCTATTGAGGTTATGACACAGTCTTTTAATGATCTATTGCTGTCTGTCAGATCTGAGCTTGAATCTCTGGTTTCCAGTTTGTCTAAATGGCAAATCAAATATCCCAAGATTGCCTTCATTGGTGAGATGGTTACCTCTTGGATCAATGATAGACTTATCTTTTCACTCAATTTGACTCAAACTGCCACTACTACCAAGTACTCTTTGATTGACCTTGACAAGATTCTCTGTAACATTTGTGATTCTGTCCTTGTGTTAGTCCAGAAGAGTCGTGAGATTATGCAGGAAAACATCTCTCAAGAAACTGATAACTGGCTGCAACTTTCTCAGTCTCGGTTGGTCAACTACTGCCGTGCTTTGCGTCAACAACAATTCAGTGAAAAGATCCAAAAGGCCATTCAAATCACCAAGTACATTGCTTCTTCTTCAAATGAAGCTGATTTCCAAAAGTCTCTCAGCTTGCTTGGTGCAGCTATTCCGTTTATGCATGAGTACTATGAACTTTGTAGTATTGTTGAAAGCAGAATGCTTCATAACTTTACTACTACCAACAAGGGTGCTTTTATTCTGATGCGTTCTTTGCAGACTCTTGCTCAAAATGGTTTCTGCAGTCCTCAAGAAGAGCAATCCAACGAAGAGGACTCTGGTGCCACCAAGGATGGTACTGGTCTCGGTGACGGCTCTGGTGCTCAAAACAACTCCAACGACGTTGAAGATGACGAGGATCTTTCTGAGCATGCTCAAAAGGATAACGAGGATCAGAACAAGGATGAGAAGAACGATGATGAAGATGACAACGCCGTTGACATCGAAGGCGACATGGGCGCCGGTGATCTTGAAGATGCCTCTGACCAAGACAAGAGCGATGAGGAGGACGACGACGAAGATGACGAAAACGAGCTTGATGAAGAAGTCGGCGACGTCGATGATCTCGATCCTAATGCTGTTGACGAAAAGATGTGGGACGAGAAGGGAGACGACAAAGACAAGGAGAAGAAATCTGAACAGGTCCCTGAAGGTGCCAATGACGATGACATGCAAGCTAAAGAAGACGAAAATGAAGCTGAAAATGGTAACGAACCTAAGCAGTCTGAAGATGGCAACAACGAAAATGAGCAAGATGAAAACGCTGAGGAAGAAGAAGATGTTGCTGAGCAAGAAGACAATGTCAATCAGCAAGAGAAAGAAGATTTAGAGCCTGAGGTTCCTGAGACCGAAACTCTGGAGCTACCTGAAGATATGAACTTAGATGGCGAAGACGATGAAGACGAAAAGGGTGATAACAATGATCAAGATGATGTTGATATGTCTGATGTTGAAGATGGAAATTTCGAAGACGGTGACGACAAGGAAGGAAGCGACGAGGTTAACAAGCAAGACGGCATGGATGCAGATAGCGAGGCAGAGAAAGAAGGTGATGAGGAAGAAGAAGATCAGGAAGTTGACCCTGATGCAATGGACCTTGATGAGAACCCTGGTGATGACGACATTGACGCCGAGAAGGAAGAAGGTCAAGGGGATGAAAATAAACAGCCTGAAGAAGAAGATGGTCAGCCCAAGCCTGAGGAGGGTGAGGACGCTGAAGTTTCTAAGGAGACTGAGAACGACATGAAGTTTGATACCGAAGGCCTGCATGGTCCTGACCAAGCTGATGAGGACGATGCTGCTGATGCTGATGAGAACGCTGTTACTCAAGAACAATCCACCAACCAAGGTGAAGGCAGTGAGGAATCGGCTGAACAGGAGCAGGAGAATATGGAAACTTCAGGTGGTCAAAGCTCTGCAAAGCCCGAAGAAGATCAGGAAAAGACAGAGGAGAAGGACTCTGATGATCAAGCCAGAAAGGATGTTGAGAAGTCAATGAAGCAACTTGGTGATGCGCTCAAGGAATTCCACAAACGGAAACAAGAAATTAAAGAAGCGTCTGAGAAGGACGACTCTGCCGATCAAGGTGCCAACGAGCGACCTGATGAGTTTGAGCATATTGACTCTGCAAACTCTTCTGCTCAAGACACCCAGGCTCTTGGTGCTGCTTCTCAAGATCAAGTCCAGAAGATTGATGATTCCAAGGCGATTGAAGATGACGAAGAGGTTCAAAATCACGATGAGCCTGAGGCCAATGAGGTCGATGAGGTGGACATGTTAGAGACGAATGAGACTGAACCTCCAGCTGGCCAAGAAAGCAGTGATCTGCCCCAAACTGCTGGTTCTGTCGTCGGCGAGCGCAAGAAGGATGAAGAAATTGGTGAAAGTCTTGCTGGCGAGGTGATGGATCTTGACGAGGAAGATGTTGATGTTGACCTTGATTCCGAAGTTGATTTTGAAGTTGCCGAGTCTGGATTTGAGCCTGCTCGCTCTTTGGAAGATGCCAGAGAGCTTTGGCGCGATAATGAGACCATCACTCAGGAGTCCGCGATGGCTCTTTGTGAGCAATTGAGACTGATTTTGGAACCTACCCAAGCGACAAAGCTTCGTGGCGACTTCAAGACTGGTAAGAGACTGAACATGAAGAGAATCATTCCCTACATTGCAAGTCAGTTCAAGAAAGACAAGATCTGGATGCGTCGTACCAAGCCTAGCAAGCGTCAATACCAAGTGATGATTGCCGTCGATGACTCCAAGTCCATGTCTGAGTCTCAGTCTGTTAAACTTGCCTTCCAGTCAATCGCACTGATTTCCAAGGCTTTGACCCAGCTTGAAGCTGGCCAACTTTCCATTGCCAGGTTTGGTGAAACCACTCAAATGGTCCATCCATTTGAGAAGCCATTTTCATCTGAATCTGGTGCCCACGCTTTACAGTGGTTTGGTTTTGAGCAAGAGCGTACTGACGTTAAGGCTTTAGTTGAAAAGTCTATCCGGCTTTTTGAGGAGGCTGGTGTTGGTAGTGCTGCATCGCATAATGCTGCTGAGCTGTGGCGTCTCGAAATCATTATTTCTGATGGTGTGTGCGAGGATCATGACACCCTGCGACGCCTGGTTCGCCGTGCTCGCGAGGAGCGCATCATGATGGTGTTTGTTATTGTTGATGGTCTCAACAACCAGGAGTCGATTCTTGATCTCAATGAGGTTAGCTACCAGACAGACGAGTCTGGAAACATGAACCTCAAAATTGACCGGTACCTGGACCACTTCCCCTTTGACTTTTACTTGATTGTTAAAGATGTTCGTGAGCTTCCTAATGTTCTTTCTCTGGTCTTGAGACAGTTCTTTGCTGAGGTGGCAGAAACCTCTAGTTGATTATAGATTTTTTATTTTTGTTTTTATTTTTTATTTTCTATTTTTCTTTTTTTTTTGATTGTTTCTTTTATTTTTATTTTGTTTTTATAGAAATTGAGTTTGTTAATGATATTTATATTGTTTATTGAATTGGTTGAAGAGTGTTGAGATTTGGGATGAAGTAAATCGGAAAAGAAAAAAAAAAAAAGTGAGAGGAACAACAACATTGTGAGTGTTGATTTCTGCCAGTTGGAAGTCATATTGAAACGTTTAGCAAGCATAGTCTAAACTAACCCTAATGAGACAGTCCGATGCATTGTGCATGGACTATAGACATGTACAGTAGCTGCCATGGATTAAGTGATTACAAGTAAATGGAATTTTTTTTTTCTTTTATCACAATGCCGAAATGAAAGTCGTCAAAGCTTAAGCCTTGAATGATGTACCTTCATTAATTTGATCTAAAAAAAGAGATATTGTTCTGAAAAAAGAACGACAATGTTTATCAAGAACCCTACTGTTTATGATTCTGCATGGGAGGCTCATAGGCCACTGAGAGAAGATTTCAAGCGAACAAATTCTACAGCAGAGTCAGTGCATGGAGCTTCTGTGAGTTTACGTGAACAAAGATGAGCTCTTCCAAAACCGTCAGTATTTACGATCACCGCAACGCCTGCTGGCGCTGTTATCCTAGTTGCTCGACATATTTAGCAAATTACGGTATTAATCAAAAGCATTGTGTATCTATTACATAGCACAAGAGGACAATTCAATTTTTTTCTTTTTTTCTTTAAAGCCCAGCTGCTGTCCTGCTGATGACTCCATTTGGTAGCAATTGCGATGAAGCTCTGTTCGAGATGATGGTTCTATGACAACGTGTCAAGTAAGGCCGGGCAGGAATTTTTCACATGCATGTGATCATTGCGTCAAACTGCAGTCCAGCAGGTGGGGGGTGGGTTTTTGAAATTCTTGACGATGTGCCTGTGAGTTATACAGTAGGAAGACTGACAAGGTCCCCAGCCCATTCAACGCCTTGAGACCAGCCTGGCCAATACAGTAGCAGCAGCATCGTCATATGAAACACTAACACACTAGTTGGTGCGCTCAGTAGTGTTTGCTCGACGTTGGGTATCACAGTCGGGGGTTGCTACGACAAAATTTATAAATTGTGCTGCACGAGGCCGAGATAGCTTTTGTTTATAGAATCCTACGCCACCATAATAACCTGTTTGGCGATGGTTAAGCCCGTCACAATGCTAGGAATGGTCATTTACTTCTTTATTACGACTGCCGCTCTCACCCGCCATGTAAATTTGGGACCCAAAAACTGGGAAAAAGATTACCGTTCCAGAAAATGTTTGCTCGGCTTTTCAACAGCCTTACCTTGAAGAAAAAAAAATAAATTAAAAAATAGCACAACTCCGATTTTATTCTTTTCTTTCTCCATTTCACTTTTTTTTATTTATTTTTTTTATTTATTTATTTTCTTCTTTCCTTACAATTATATCTTCTTTGACTTTCATCTTGTTCTAAGGTACCCCGCGATCCTTCTTATTCCACCCTGCAGCTACCTCGAATCACCTTTAAGATTCACATTTCCGCCATACCACTTGGCCAAACATATTCTTCACAACAGATCAGCAAGTCATCAACTCAAATGTCTATCAGAGGAACAAGCAGATTTCACTCAATGCCCATCTCCCTTGGCAAAAGCAATGACTACACGCTGCCTTTAGGCAATTCAGACGGCCCTGGCAGTTATGGAAGAAACCCCACGTACAACCCCAACAACTACTTTGACAGCACAGCCGCCGAGCCGGGTTTCCTCAACAAGCTGCAGCACTACTCCGAGCAAATTGACACCCTGCTGGGCACAATTGGCGCCCCAATCCAGCCATACCTGCCCGTACTTGGCCGCACTCTCATCGTCGCGACTTTCTTTGAAGATGGTTTCCGTATTTTCAATCAGTGGGAGGACCAGGTGTCTTATATCTGGTCTTTCCGCGGCTTACCCAGATTCATCACCTCTAGTTTTCTTGCGCTAAATATCTTTTTAATGTATGCAGGCTCAATCTCCGTCATTACTCATAAGAGACTGATTGCTGGTGTCGGTTCGCTGCTCTTTGTCGTGATCTCTCAGGCTCTCGTGTATGGACTTCTCTTCAATTTTTCTTTTTTCATAAGAAACCTTTCGGTCATTGGCGGCCTGCTCATGGTCGTCTCCGACGCGTTTGTCCACGACCGCAGACTACTATCAATGCCAGGCCTGCCGCTTATGGAGGACAAGGACAGCAGTAAGTACTTTCAGCTGGCTGGCCGTGTACTAATGATTTTGCTTTTCCTTGCCTACGCAATGAATGAAAGATTTACCCTCGGCACTTCTTTTGGTATTATTGTCGGCCTCATTTCCTGCATTTTGGTGGTAATTGGTTACAAGGCCCGTCTATCTGCGGCAGTCCTGGTTATCATTCTAATGTACCGGAACTTGACCAGCAATCAGTACTGGAACTTTGACAGCAACAATCCGATCTACGATTTTCTAAAGTACGAACATTTTCAGATTTTGAGTATCATTGGTGGCCTACTGCTGGTTGTTAACAGTGGCGCCGGTGCTCTCAGTATAGATGAGAAGAAAAAGATTTATTGAGCGCGAAGCAAGCGTGCGATTTTCCATTGGCTGGAAAGAGCACCAACCACCGAGTAAAAAAACATATATATATATATATATATAAATTAGGATCTCGAATCAAATAAAATAGTGCAATAAAAAATAAAAATAAAAAAAAAATAAAAGCTCATTAGTGTATATGTAGCCGCTACTATTTAACAGATCAGCAACAACTTTTGCTGATAATTGAGCTTGTTCTCTTTGCTGGCGTTTGGCCCCATGACAATGGCCCTAGCGCTAACTAAATATATATAATTATTATATAAAAAGTTTCAACGCTGCCCAAAATTCTGTACAATCCCATGTTGGCACATTTACCTGCCATAGGTTTGTTAGCCAAAGGTCCTATAATTATAATCGGAATCCAAAAAAAAAAAGATAAAGATTTGATATTATTTGTTGTCGACACTTTTATGTTTCTTTCTATTTGTTTTTATTTATCATTTTTATTTTTAATTATCGACAAGAGTGTAGGTCTGCTTCAAGATGTATATCATGTGGGGAGGTTTGACCATAGTGTCTACCAACCCTCGCGCACTGACCCTGGATGTGTACTCACTCTAAACTCTTTTTGTTTTGTTGGTTTTTTTCCTTCTTTTAACGGACGCAGTAACCGCCGTCAACAATAAGATCAGAACCTGTCATGTAGGACGACGCATCTGAGGCCATGTAGATGATGGGACCTGCAAACTCTTCTGGCTCTGCCATTCTGCCCACGGGGATCTGGGCCTCCCACTGAGCCTTAAGCTTACCATTGGCCTCAATAATGGCACGCGTCAGGGGGGTCAAAATATAACCAGGCGAAAGAGAGTTAACGCGGATTCCGTAGGACGCCCACTCGGACGCAAGTGACTTGGCCAGATGAATAACACCAGCTTTACTAATATTGTAGGGGGTCTGCAATTGTGGGAAATTGACAATACTACCGGACATAGAACCAATCAGGACAATTGAGGCTGAGCTTGAAAGCGGCTGATTATGATGGCGAGCGGCCAAATCTGCCTCCGAGAGCTCGGTTTCTGGCGTTGCTGCGGCGGGCACATCAAGGTCCGACATTTGGCGCGCGTGGGTCTCCATTTCAAGGTCGGAAATGACCGTACGCGCAAACTCCGTGGCAACAATCATGGCGCCGGCAAGATTAACATTAAGCAGCTGCGTGAGCTTGGTGCCCGGGTAATCTAGGGCCGAAATATTCTCGCAATAGCCGGCAGTATTGACAAGCACGTCGAGCGGCGCACCATTTTGCGTGCGGATCGCTTGCATTGCATTGCGCACATGATCCTGGCTACTAATGTCGCACTCCCATGTCGTGATCCGGCTGGCCTGAGGGGTCGGGGCCGCGGTACCCAGACCAAGTGTGCGGGTCGACGCAAGGGCTAATTCCTGCTGTTGCTGCTGGTCCTCTCGCAGAAATTTGGCTGTGGCCGCAAGTCCTGCGCTTGACTTGTCAATGAGCGCAAGCGACGAGGCCCCTGCGTTGAGCAAGTAACGGCTAATAGTCGTGGCCATGCCGCCGCTAGCGCCAGTGATGACAACCGACTTGCCCGCAAGAGAAAAAAGGTTAGGCAGAGCCTTAAGCGACTTTTGAACTGTGGCAGACATGGTTTAGTTTAGTATTTTATTGATCGTCTTTGGCTGTTTAACAAAGGTTGATATAATTGCGTGCACAGAAACAGTGTTTACAACGATATAATTGTCAACAACAACAACAACAATGGGAATATGAGTAGAAAAAAGTATGGATATCTATCTTGCTAAGGGACAGGTTTCCATTATAAAGAAGATGGACGTGAGAATGTAGATATAGTTCATAAATAAATGAACCTAAGGGTTTCCTTTGATATTTTTATATGTCTCGGATAAGTGTCTTCTTTTTTTTTGCCATCTGCGTGTTTAATTTTCCAAGGTTATCTGAGTCGAGGTTTTGTCTGCTTCAGATTTAACAGTAGGACCCGGGACTATTTGTGCTCACGGAGCTGTAACCACCGCAATGGCTACCACGGCAATGTAAATTTTATAGCTGAAGATACGCCATCGTGTATGTGTGTACCAGTCGAGTATATACTTTTAAAGAAATCTTTTTTTAATTTTATTGATTTAATTTTTTTCATATACAAAAATACCAGTATTTCACAGGTTTTCAAACCAGCCCTATATAAGCTGTCCATTCTCTTCTTCTCATCACCAATGTCCACCACAAATGATCCAACAAACCAAGACTGTTTAGTGGATTTAAGGTCGAGCCGGGGGGAGTTTTCAAATTTTGGATATCAAACGGTAACCCGAGCAATTTTTTTTTTTTTTTTTTTTGCAAAGCAGGCTTTAATGCTTCATGGACTATGATGACACCAACACTTTGTTGTTTTCATTGATTGTCTCTCATGGCCTCGGGGCAAAATACTACAAAATGCCTCTCAAAAACCCGAGCCTTCTATTCTTTTATCGCAAAAACAAAAAACAAAACAAAAAAAAAGCAGAAGCAACCCCATTGCGCACATTTTGACTTGCAAAGCTATATTTTCATGTTTTTTTTTTTTTTTTTTTAATTATGTCTTGTATATATTCAGGGGTGAATGATAATTGTTCATGAGCCAAAAAAGAAGGGCTTTACAATGCACTACAAAACCTTGATTAAAAGACGGTTTGTTTTATGGTTATGACCTCATACATTATGTTTTTTTTTTTTTTGGAGGAGTACGGCCGTTGGTACCTGGGGCCTGTGCATGCCAGACAAAAATTGTTTTTTCGAAATTTCTATTAAAAATTAATAATAAAAAAATAAAAAAAAGACAAAAATAAGAAATTAATTTGAATAATAGAATACTGATAAATCTCAGTGGCGCGTTCCAAAAATTTCTTTCTTGCTCTATTCCTGTGCAAAGGCAGCTTGTGTTTGTATTAAAGAATCTTTATCATCATTATTCAGATTCTTTTGGGTTTCATCTGTACTGTTGGGCCGAGCGGGATGTCAGCATTAATTTTGGAACTGTATATTATTTGATGGAGACATCTTTTAGATATATATGTATACATTTATTCAGAAAAGGCTACCTGTCTCGCGATCAAGCAAAGCTTTAATTGCCTTCTAGGGCCTGCATTTGCACTAACGTTGAATAAATGCCACGCTTTTCTAGCAGTTGGTCGTGGGTGCCTTCCTCAACAATTTTGCCCTTGTCAAAAACACAAATCTTATCGGCATTCTGAATAGTGGAAAGACGGTGCGCAACAGCAATAGTAGTGCGGCCCGCCGCAGCAGCGTCAAGCGCAGCCTGCACGACTTTTTCGCTCTCGCTGTCGAGTGCAGAGGTGGCTTCATCAAGCAGCAAGACTTTCGGATCACGGATAAGAGCCCGCGCAATAGCAATACGCTGCTTTTGACCGCCAGAAAGCAGCGCGCCCTTGGACCCACACAATGTCTCGTAGCGGTCGGGAAGTGACATGATAAAGTTGTGGATATTGGCCTTTCGCGCAGCGGAGAACATTACTTCTTCTGAAATACTGTCCGCATCAGAGTCTCCCAATCCCAGGAGAATATTTTCACGGATTGTGCCCTGGTACAGAACTGGCTCCTGCTGAACCAGACCGATCTTGCTGCGGTAGTTGCTGACATTGAGAGAGGTGATGTCAACACCGTCTAGCAGAATCTGACCTGCCAATGGGCGATAAAACTGCTCAATCAGACTGATGGAAGTACTCTTGCCGCAGCCAGAGGGCCCCACCAAAGCAACAAATTGACCCGGCTTGACCGTGAAGTTGATACCCCGGAGAACAGGAACGTGGCGCCGTGTTGGGTAGCGGAAATGGACATCTCTAAACTCAAGCTCACCCTGCACTGCCTCAATTGTCTTTCCTTCGGTGGAGAGCGAGTCAATCTCCGGACTGATATCTAGAATCTGTAGAAAGCTTTGAGCGGCTTGACGAGCCTTGCCCATACTGGGTGCATATGAAAACATCTGGCCAGCACTCTGAGAACCAAAGATAACTGCAGTAAAGGCAGTAAAGAACTGGTATTGGTTTGACTGGCCCTTACGAATGAGGGTACTGCCATACCAGAAACCGAGTCCCATGACCAATGGGGCCAAACCTTGCGACAGCCCATAAATGATAGCGGACCTCATTAGAGGAAGACGAGAGCGGCGCACTTGACCCTTGATTTTCTTGTTGTAAGTATCCAAAAGCTCAGCTTCTCTGGCCAGTGAAACAACAGTTCGGATAGTACTGATACCCTCGCATGCATAGTTGCCAGAGGATTCGTAAGCAGTCCTAGCACGCTCCTCAATCTTTGCAATGACGCTGACACGTAAAAACCCACAACCAACAAGAATTGGCATACAAGAGGTAATGACCAAACCCAGTCTCCAGTTAACAACAATTGCCAGGATCAACCCGCCGAGCAAAACTGTTGCTGAATTCAGAATTTGACCAAGCGTGGAGCCACCGAGACCTTCAATACTTTGGCCATCTTTGTTGATTGAAGAAATAAGAGCACCAGCTGAATGCTTTTCGTTGTCAAAAAAGGAAATGTCCATACGCAAAAAATGACGAAAGATGTGAGAACGCATCTTATAAACCAAGAGCTCAGAATGCCTGTCCAAAATGAACTGAACAAAAAAATAAATGATGAGCTCGCAGCACCCGAGCAAAAAAAACATACCAGAAAGAAGATTGATGTCACTCCGCATTTGACTGTACTCAGAAGGAGGGACCATCAAAGCGTTGATACACTTGCCAAGCACAAAAGACATGATCGGGTAGCCAGCACCACTAGCAAGTGATAAGATAGCGCCAATATAAATCAGATTGATGTGTTCACGGGCAAAAAGTAATAACTAATTTTTTTTTTAGTTTGTTAGTTAAGGGAATAAAAAAGACAGAAGTAAAAAAAAAAAAAAAAAAAAGCACATACTGATTTGATTAATGTAAAGGTAGATCGGGTTATTACCTTTGGCTCATAATAGTTGTCGCGTTCGAGGTCCTTGACAACAAGCGAGGAAATTGAACCTTGCGTGACCCTGGTGTCAATTTTCTGCAGCTCTTTTTGCTCATTTGAGCCTTCATTTGAAAGAGCTGAAAGATTTTTTTCGTTGGCAGCGCGAATATTTTGAGCCTGAACGAGGAGGTAATATGCGCCTTGAAGGGCAAGCAAATCGTTATGGGCACCAGTTTCTATGATTTTGCCGTTGGACATAACAACAATCTTATCAGCGTCCCGAATGGTAGAAAGGCGATGGGCAATGACAATCGTAGTACGGGACTTGAGAACACGATCTAGAGCTTCCTGCACAATACCCTCAGATTTGGTGTCAAGTGCTGACGTTGCCTCGTCCAGCAAGAGAAGTTTGGGCTGAGAAACAATGGCGCGGGCAATGGCAATGCGCTGCTTTTGACCACCAGACAATAAGAAACCACGCTCGCCAACCTCAGTGTTGAGACCGTCAGTAAGATTTTTAATGAATTCCCAAGCATTGGCTTCTTCACAGGCTTGCCGAATCATTTCACTTTTTGTTTCTTCATTTGCATTTTCGTAAGGAGTTCCAATCAAACCATAAGCAATGTTTTTGTAAATGGAGCAGCTAAACAGGACCGGCTCTTGAGACACAAGCGATAGCTGTCGTCGTAACCACTTTACGTTTAGAGACTCCAGATTGTAGCCATCTATGGTGATAGTACCACCAATAGGCGCATAGAAACGCTCAAGTAAACCAATGATAGTAGACTTACCAGAGCCAGATGCCCCGACCAGTGCCACGGTTTGGCCAGGCTCGATGGTCAAATTAAAGTCATCAAGAACGGGTACATTAGGACGAGAAGGATAAGCAAACTTCACATTTTGGAACTGAATTCTTCCAACAAACTCGTTTGGCTGCTCACCATCGTCCTGCTCACTGTCAATAACGGGAACACGGTTAATGGCCTCAAAAATCTTATAGGCAGCACCGACAGAGGCACCCATAGCTTCAACTCCTGGCGCAACGTTTGCAAGTGCAAACGCACCAATCATGACCGAAGTGACAGTGGTCATTAGGGCACCCACTCCAATCTGGCCACTAGCAATTAACCGAGACCCTTCCCAAAAGGCTAAGGAATAAGTGGTGTAAGCAACAAACCAGATCACAGATACCATTATGGCTATAATGATACCCTTTCTAACGCCATAGCTTTTAGAAATCTCAAGTTTGGCGTCAAACTTTTCGGCAAGGCGTTGCTGCACGCCAAATGCAACTGTATTACGTATAGAACTGAGCACGTCTTCGGCGACAGTTGACGCCTCGCCAATAATTGCAGTGATGCGAGTGATGCACTTGATAAGAAAATAGGTTGTAATTCCAATATTGAACAGCATAACGGCTACACACGAGAGAAGGATAAGTGTAAGTTTCCACGATTTGATAAAGCTAATAACAAAGGCCGAAATAAATGTTGCAAAGCCGCTGAATGTAATACCAATCTTTTCAGAAATACCATCCTGAATTAGCGTAATGTCTGTGGTGACACGTGAAGTGACTTCGCCAGCACCAATGTGATCAAAATAGCCAATATTTTGTCGAAGCACAGCCTTTAAGTATCTTTTTCGAAATCTCGCTGCAATAACTTCACCGCGATCTGCGTTGAGAAACGTGTGAATATAGGTCGTGACACCCACACCAATTCCAAGATAGACAAAATAAAGTGTGTTATGGTCAACGGATTGCTGAAACTCATCTGGGCTGCTGCCATTGACAATAAAATCACTGAAAATTTGCGTTAGATTTCCAAAAATAAGTGTGAACAGCGGCATAGCCGCGCCGGAAGCAATTGCGCTGATACAAGCAATAAAAATTAAAATACAATCAAAAGTAGAAGCAAACTTGAAGAGCGTAAAGTATGAAATGGAAGGCTCAGGCATTTCAATTTGTCGTTTTAGAATATTTATTTCGTCGTCATTTAGGCCATCGTAGTTGAGTTTGGTATAAACTGGCTTGTAAGATTCCTTCTTTTTATCCTTTTTTTCTTCATTGCTATTTGATTTGGCTAGGACATTGTTTGGTGAAGAGAAAGCGGTCAGCTCCTCAGTTTCAACATGGGACCCGGAGTTTTTCATTCCTTCGGTAGTAGATAAACTAGATGAAGGCATGGAAATTTTAATCTGAAAGCATGCAAAATCGAAAATTCAAGTAAATTATGGAAAGAAAAAAAAAAAGTAGGGTTTACGGAAATGCGAGCAGTATAAATATACCAGTTGGTTCAATGATCGGGAGGTAGCAGCCAGTGATACTGCAGGGTGGAACACGGCTTTATCCATCACATTTTGCATAAGAGCATGTATGAGCTCAAACGGTTGAAAGACTATCTAATTCCTTGGCCTCTGAGGTTAGAGGTTAGAATAACCCTTTTGGTTATAGGTGTTAGTAGTGTGACGTTGCGGTTGCCTGTTGTCAGGTTTAAGGCTCGAAAATGAAAATTTTCATAAAAGGAACTTTAGTCAGTTTTTGTTTTAAACTAATTTCAGTCAAAGGGCCCTTTCCTTTTTGGCCTATCATCATGAATTTACGGGCTTTTAAGTACGAGTCGTCTCTGATTGTGAGAATCATAGTAGACATAGCGATATCTACAATACATTTCTTTTAAGCATAAAAAAAAAAAAAAAAAAAAAAAAACACTCGTACAAAAAGGGAGAAAGAAAAAAAAGAAATAATTTACTATTCACTTATGAAGATGTACACCCTTTCGCTTAAAGTTGTACTTTGTTTTATAGTAAAATCAGGTGGAAAAGCTGTGTGATTAAACCTTTTTCTAATAATTCTTCGTTTGTTTCGACCATAAGAGGAATCATGAGCTAAATCGTGGTAGGAAAAAAACGGGTCGTAAAACGGACATACAATATTAAGTCCGAGACACCAGGCCTCCACTATCCACGCTTCATTATGGTTAAACACTAGTGACTTCCCTAAATCTTATGATTTGCTTAAGCTATTTTAAATAGATGTGAATATTATCAAAAATTTCTTTCTTTTTTGAACACGAAAAACTTTTTAAGAGCATGCAGGATTTCACAGTTTTTGTTGATTTTGAATTTCAATTAAACTTAAAGGCTATCCTAACTGAACTGGTGGAGCTCAAGACTCAATTATATAGGGCCTAACGGGCTCTAAAATTTTATTGATAGAACTCACAGATCGAAGACATATTGTGATGGCTCACATATTCCCCCACCATCATTCAATAAACGTTTATGGTACTCCCAAGTTTATGACGTTCATAACAAAAATTTTTCACTTTTCTTTGCATTCCCTTAGGTAGAATTATTGTCATGGGGATGACTTCTAATATTCTTTTGTCTAAGCTTTTTTTTTTCCAGACCCCATGACGAGTTTTTGCAATTCTTGGCGTCGTGGCTTTTTATTTTTATCTTTTTTTTTTTTTTTTTGAGTAGTTATAGGGTTACAAGTTTAGATTGCACATGCGTTGAAAAGAGATAGTGTACTATGGCTGATGCTAGAAAACTCGTTGCAGATTTATAAACACAAAATATCAAAACCAACAAATATACTAAGATTTTCGCAATTGATCAGAACATCAAAACGTCTTGCTTGCTGACTTCTATCTCTTAATTCTTGAAAATAATTTTAGGGTAGCAGATTTGAAGAAAGTTGTGCTTGATCTTTAGCCCGATCTTTAAAAAGTATATCGTTTTATATCCGCTGGCTGTTAGGGAAGATCCGGAGATAATAATAATAATATTAACGAAAAATCCATTCCATTTTTAAATGGCATCACTGGATGTTTAATAGGATCGGGAAAAACGAATTTTAAGGCTCAATTAAGCAAGATCCTCCACCAAGGCGAGACAAAAACAAAGTAATAATACAATAGTTTAGATAATATGTGATTTATCTTAATTGTCGAACGGCAAAATGAATGCAAAAAGGTGAGAAAATTAAGACAATGCCACACAACTGCAAAAGAGAAAATTCACAGTTGTATCTGGATTTATTGGGGTAAATCATCGGGGGTGTAGATCACTTCATTTTAAGTCAGCTACTATTGCTATGAAAAGACTGTAAACCCTCTTGAAAATAAAAAGCTTTATCATTGTGAAAAATGATTATTGTTATTTTTTTCAGCTCAAGACTGTCATATATGTTTTGAACCAATGCGCCATATTCTCTACAGAACGTCATGTCTCGAGGAAGTTATCAAGAGCTTAATTGCAAAGTCCTCCATAATACTGGGGAAAGTATTTTTGGGAGGCTAACATATCTCTTGTCACATTTTCTTTACTTTCGGTGCCCTTGGTTTTCTCCAATTCATAGCTCATTCTCAAATAGAATTAATACCATCTATCGCTAGCACTCCTAATGTATAATAAAAAAATGTACTATTTTAAATCTTCCTGATCTATGTCGCTGGAAGTAAAAAAAAATCTTTATATTCTGTCAATTTAATAATAACTATTTAAACTTGTGTATGTTAGAATACAATAATAATAAAAAAAAATGATAATAAGCAGATATTTTAAATACTTTTAAAAGATATTGTAGCTAACACAAACCAAGAACCCGATGATTCTATTTTTCTGTGCCAAGTGGTTCTTCAGTATACATTTCGTAAAATTTTTCACAATCCAAATAATTATAAAAGAATAAAACTCAAAAGCTTTTCTTTTTTTCGATTTTTTTTTATTTAAGCATTAAAGCAAAAAAAAAAAAAAAAAGAAACAAAATCAAACTGTTTTAAGTCAAACATCATATAAAAATAAAAATGTCCTTTGTTTTCAAGCTAATAAAATAGCAAAGAGTAACAACTGCTTATGCGTAATGGCTACTAACTCGAGTCTTCCAAAGCCTGCATCTGCACAAGCAAATAGTAAATGCCGCTCTTCTCAAGTAGCTGGTCGTGCGAGTCCACAATCCTGCCCTTATCAAATACACAATTTTTGTCGGCATTCTAAAAAGTTAAAAGTCGGTGCGCAACGGCAATGGTCGTGCGGCCCTCAGCAGCAACAACAAGCGCAGCTTGTACAACCTTCTCGCTTTCGCTATCCAACGCAGAGGTGGCCTCATCAAGCAGCAAAGCTTTAGGATTTCTTATCAGAGCACGGGCAATGGCCACGCACTGCTTTTGACTGCCGAAAAGTAGTGTGCTCTTAAAGCCAAAGAGAGTCTCATAGCGGTCTAGAAGCGACATAATAAAATCGTGAATATTTGCCTTGCGCGCAGTAGAATAAAGCTCCTCATCAAAAATAGTTTCAGAATCAGAATTAGTCAGACCCATGAAAATGTTTTCGCGGATTGTGCCTTGCTATAAAATGGGCTCCTGCTGGACCAAGCCAATATGGCTTCTGTAGTTTGAGACGTTGAGTGAAGTGATGTCAACACCGTCTAGCAGAATCTGACCTGCCAATGGGCGATAAAACTGCTCAATGAGACTGATGGAAGTACTCTTGCCGCAGCCAGAGGGCCCCATCAAAGCAACAAATTGACCCGGCTTGACCGTGAAGTTGATACCCCCGGAGAACGGAACCGTGGCGTCGTGTTAGCGAAAATGCACTTTTCTGAACTCAATCTTACCAGTGACAGTCTTGATGTTCTGACCCTCAGTAGTCATAGAATCAAATTTGGGTCTAGTATCAAGAATTTTCAGGAAATTTTGGGCAGCCTGGCGGGCCTTACCCATACTTGGAGAGTATAAAAAAATTTGGCCTGCACTTTGAGATCCTAACACCACAGCAGTGAAAGCAGTAAAAACCCGGTAAGACGTAGACTGGCTTTTGCGAATCAAAGTACTACCAAACCAGAAACCGAGACCCATAACTAGAGGCGCTAGTCCTTCAGAGATACCATAAATGAAAACATATTTCATAAGCGAAATACGTGATCTTCTTACTTGCGCCTTAATCTCCTGGTTGTAGGCGTTAAGAGTCTGGCCTTCTCTGGAAAGAGAGGTAACAGTGCGGATAGCACTAATACCCTCGCAGGCATAGTTACCGGAAGCCTCATACAAGTTTTTGGCTTTTTCTTCAATATGAGCGAGAACCTTAACACGCGCAAACCCGCATCCAACAAGTAGAGGAATACAAGCAGACACTATCAAACCCAATTATCAGTTGATTACAATGGCCATGATAGTGCCGGCAACGAGAATTGTAGAACAGTTAAGAATTTGACCTAAGGTAGCACCGCCAAAGCCTTCAATGCTTTGACCATCTTTCGCGATAGAAGCAATTAAAGCGCCAGAAGAATGTTTCTCATCATCAAAGTATGAAGTGTCCATACGCAAGAGTCTGAATACATGAGAACGCATCTTAAACACAAGTTTTTCAGCATGCCGGTCAAGCAGAAAGTGTAGAAAGAAATAGGTGACGAGCTCACAGCAAACCAAAACAAAAAACATGCCAGCCAAAATGTTGATTTCATATCTCATCTGATTATATTGAGAAGGAGGAACCATGATGGCATTGACGCATTTACCGTAGATAAATGTCATGTGGGGGTAACCAACGCCACAGCCAAAAGAACAAATAAACCCAAATTAAATTAGATTGATATCCTCAATAGAAAACAAAAGAAGCTATAAAAATGACAGTCAATTAAAAAATGTAACCATAAATATGACAGCAAAAGCTACACCTACTGTTTTGATTAAGTTGAAAGTAGATATAGTCTTGATCTCAGGCTCATAGTAGCCGTGACTTTCAAGATCTTCTATAAAATGGAGGAAAACAGAAACCTCAGAGGCCCGAGTATTACTCCGCTCCAAGCCTTTTTCTTGATAAGTATTGGCAGCTTCTGAATTTTTTTCAATGGCAAGAATAGCTTCGTTAAAAGCAGAAATGTTTTGTGCTTTTACAAGTAAAGAGTAGGCACCTTCTTTGGACAAAAGCTCATTGTGGGTACCGGCCTCAATAATCTTGCGATTGGACATGGCAACAATTTTAACGGCATCACGAATGGTATAAAGACGAGCAATGACAATGGTGGTGCGGGATCTAAGGGGTCTGTCAAGAGCCTCCTGAACAATACCCTCAGACTTGGTGTCAAGGGCAGAGGTGGCATCATCAATTAGCAAAAGCTTAGATCGAGAAACAATAGCGCGAGTAATAGCAATACGCTGCTTTTAACCTCCAGAAAGTAGAAATCCGCGATCTCCAACTTCTGTATCTAAACCATTAGTAAGGTCCTGAATAAATTCCCATGCATTAGCCTCCTCCCAAGCTTTTTTGATCATTTAAAATTTTGTGGCGTCGCTAGCGTTTTCGTAAGGACTACCAATAAGACCAAAAGCAATATTTTCATAGATTGAGCAGCTGAAAAGGTTGGGTTCTTGAGAAACCAAAGACATTTGTCTTCTTAACCACTTAATGTTAAGGGACTCCAAGTTGCGACCATCGATAGTAATAGAGCCGCCTATGGGAGCGTAAAACTGCTCGAGAAGGTTAATGATGGTAGACTTACTAGATCCGGAGAAAACTACAAGGGCAATAGTTTGGCCGGGCTTAATAGTAAGGTCAAAGTTGTGAAGAATAGTAACATTGGGACGAGAAGGATAAGCAAACTTAACTCCCTTAAACTCAATTCTGCCCTCAAAGTTGTCAGGTTGTTCACCCTTTTCGTTGAAGACATCAATAACAGATGCACGATCAATAGCTTCAAAAGTCTTGTAGGCTGCACCAATAGCATTACCAATAGCTTGGAAACTGTGGGCGATATTACCAAAAACAAAAGCGCCAATAATGATGGTCATAATACCAGTAACGAGAGCGCAAACTTCAAGATGGCCGCTTGCAATCAAGCGCGACCCCTCCCAAAATGTAAGAGCATAATTGAGATATGTCACACACCAGAGCCAAGAAACTACAATTGCAAGCGTCGTACCTCTTTTAATTTCATTGTCTCTGGCAATAATCAATTTGGAATCAAATTTGTTAACTAGGCGATTTTGGGCCCCGAAAGCGACGGTGTTGCGAATAGAACTAAGGACATCTTCAGCAACAGTTGAAGCCTCACCAAAGACAGCAATGGTGCGAGTAATGTATTGGACCATAAAACCAGAGCTAATAATGAGAGTAGCAAAGATGACAACAACACTGGAAAACATGATCAAAGTAATTCTCCAAGATTTGACAAATCCAATAACGAAAGCCGCAGTGAATGTCGAGAAGCCACTTAAAATAATACTAATTTTTTCTGAAATTCCATCTTGAATCTGGGTTATATCGTTTGTAATGTGGGAAGTGACTTTACCAGCACCGACGCGATCAAAATAGCTGATATTTTGACGTAGAACTGCTTGAAAAATATTGTTTTCTAATTCTCGCTACAATAACTTTTTCACGATCGACATGGAGAAAGGTTTGCAGATAAGAAGTCACACCTATGCCAATACCCAGATACACAAAATAAAAAGTGTTATGGCTAACCAGTTGAAACTCGTCAGAGTTTGTGCCGCTGACCAAGAAATCGTTGAAGACTTGAGTAATGCTGCCGAAAACAAGCGTGAACATGGGCAGCGCAGCACCAGAAATTATTGAACAGATTGCAGCAATGACAAGCAAAAAAAAAAAAAAAAAAAAAAAAATAAAAAGACTTAGCAAATTGGAAAAGTTTAAAAAATGAAAAAAAAGTTAGGAACTTCAATCTGATCTTTCAAAATCCTGATTTCATCTTCGTTGAGACCATCATAGAGAGAAGAATATTCTGGCTTAATGGATTTTTTCTTGTCATTATTTTTAGATTTATTGCTGTCTTTTTAAAGTCGGTTGTCGGGAAGACAGAGAGGAAAAGAGACAATCCGCTCAGCTCTTTGGTCTTAACGCTGGAGCTAATTGTGTCTTCTTCCTTTTCGTGCGTGCTTGAAGTCATCATAGATTAGAAAGGGCCAAAGATAACTCAGTGAGAGGCCACCCAAAAACGGGAAAAGTCTCATAAGAAACATTTCCCGTTTTTGGCTACTTTGGGATTTCTTACTCAACTAAGAATAGTTCTTGCTATCATTCTAATGCTACCTTCTGTCATACTACGCACAGGTGCGTGACAGAGCATTTGTAATGCATCACACAGTGAACAAGCGGAGAAACGAGATGTTCCTTTCTGGAGACAAAAGCGGGGCTTAAGACAAGGGAAAGCATCATAAGAGCTATTGGGATTGTAGTACTCCTTTGTTGTAATAATAATCCGAATGTAAGAACAAATAGAAAGCCCTCCTGAAATGAGGCAAACTCAAGAGAAAATGTTGCTGTTTGACAGGAGTTTCAGGGAATGGTTTAACCCCGCTTGTTCATTTCCAAAAGGAGCCTGGGAAGTCCAGTAAGAAGTATTTAAACCTCTTGAACTTCCTTGATAAACAAAAATGAATGCAAGACCTCGCACCATTTCACTTCGAAGACTTTCTCGAAAGCTTTAAACTCCTGACTCCTCTTCTAAAAAACAACAACATCCCTTTATTCAGCACTCGTTCACAAGCTCCTCTGTGTAACATCACGCCTGACAGAGATATCATCTAAGCCTGACTACAAGCACACGAAGCAAGTATTCGGTAACACTAGTTGCGAGTACCTAACAGTCAGAGGTCATACCTAGAGACAAAGCCCATACTCAAGCAAACCTAATCCCTACTTAGAGTTAGCTGAAACGATTGGGCAAGAGTTACCACCAAGCGTAATCGAATAGAGTCATCCTACCTACCCACAACTTTCTACGAGACCATTTATTTTCTTTTCTGTATGTTGTGATTTCTAACTCAAGCTGTAAAACATTCCATTATCGCTAACTCGTGGATACAGTAAAATAGACTTAGATTTCTAGTTTCTACTCTTCTCTGGACCTAAGCTTAGTAATCTCGTGAACTCAATTTTATCACGTGACAATATTTTAAGAAAAGAACCTTTCGACTTACACAAGGAGATTTCTTTCCAATATGCCTAGAGCTACACGAAGCCAGGCCAAAAGGCCCTCAGTCGGCACTTCAACTACACAACCTTATATCAAAGAAGACCAACCATTTGCCGAAGATGACGATCTTTTACCCAACCCTAATAATACTCCCACCCAAAAGGTCGCGTCGCCCTCACTTCCTTCGGCTCATAAACCTACACTAGAAGAGCTCGAGGTCTTAGCTGATGAACTCCCAAATCGAACCACTCGCAACTTATCTGATAACAAGTCAATCGCAGTGTTCCCATACATACTCGAACCAGATAAAACTATAGGTTTTTCCTTTAGCAAAGACGCCAACAAGCATTTTGCCAAAACAGCCATGTACCACCCTAATAAATTCAGTCCCAAACATAAGCCGGAAGATAACTGGCCAGAGTTCCTCAAAGAGGTCTGGAAACACTTGGAACATTACAAGGCTGACGGCATCTCTCCTGAACAGTACGAAGTGATGCTCAAGCCGCACTTCTCCGAGGTGGTTTGGGCTCACATGTATGAGGACCATGTCTCTTCCAAACCCAACCCAAAGGATAGAGCTTTGACATGCAAAACTGTACTGCATATATACACTCTAGAGTGTTACAAGTTTGAAGCTAGGGTGCGGGATTACAACAAGTTTATGAAAGCAGAAAATTTGTTCGAATATGCCCAATCTTTCAGAACCTATGATTCCACATTTGCCACTCTTCGCTCGAAAAGCCGCTACAAGAATTACCTGGTGCTCCTAAACATCACTAGACACTGGTCTCCCAATGAACGAAGTCAATTCTTTAGCACTTGCAGATGTTTCAACAAATTTAATTCTCCAGACTATGAGGAAATCACTACAGATATAGTCTCCGAAGCAATTGCTTATTGCATGATAATTTCGGAAGAACGGACATCTCAGAAAAGACAACTGGCAAGTGCTACTAGCGCCGGGCCCCTGATAAAGAAGCATCGACCAGACTCTAATAAAACACGATTCACTTCTTCCTCCTCATCTATGTATATGCCATTAGCCACTTGTACAACTAACAAGTACACTAGAGTCTTTCCTAACTGGAATCGTTGATTGAGATCTAAGCCACGGAAAGAATCGGTGAACAGCGCATGGAAGAACACAGACGCCGTTCGTAACTTCCAGTCATTCCAACTCCCCACCATCAACAAGCCGCTCACTCTTACAAATTACGAAAAGACATTTAGACAGGAACATAATTTATGTGCGCGCTATGAAAACCACTCAGACAGTGTCCACTTAGCATCAAGTCTTAGTTTAAAAAAACAGAACGGTTTTTTTTCAAAAAAAAAAAAAAAACTTGTTCCGCTGGTGTTACCAAACTTTAACATTAACACTTTATTTGAACTAGACTCTGAGCAATTCAGAATAGCCTAGTCTTGCAAGCCTACTTTTAAGAGGAGTCTTGGATCAATGCTCAACTTGTAATCTCTAAAGATTGATCTCTAAAAACCAGTATCATGTTTTTCAATAGAATATTTCTAGCTGCATTAAAGTCTCTATCAGATTCTTGGTGACATCCTGGACATTTGAACTCCTTTGAGCCTCCAGTCTTGCGATGAAGATATCCACATTCACTGCAAGTTTGGCTAGTGTACTCTTCACGGCAAATAATAACTCGGCAGTTTGGGTACTCTCTAGCCTTGTTCATCAATCGCGTCTTGAATCTGTAGTGACTCCAAGTAAGCATATTTCTAGCAGTCTTTGAGCTGATTTTCCTGCGACTTCTAAAAACCATCCTCTGGGTCTCGAATTTGGGTAGGAATATAGTGTTGTAATTTTCGCAGGTCCACTTTGTTACTTTTTTGTCGAGTGAATGGAGAGAGGTATCGTCTTTTTCTCAATTCTCAGGGAAATCCAAGGAGTTTTAAGTAAACTCCTGGTTGAAC